>CAUHTR010000469.1:0-130263 GCA_959609185.1 Schmidtea polychroa | reverse complement strand
TTTCATCCACATTGTTTTCTTACGAAAATGTTGTAATGATTTCCTGTTACTTCTTATTCTTATTAATATAAACTATTATTATTATTATTATTATTATTATTATTATTATTATTATTAATACTATAAGTATTTTCTTATTATAATAGGCAATAATTAGTCAATAATGTATTTTATAATAAAATTAGACGTTAAATTAATTTGATAATCTCACTGAATGTAAAATTTTAATTCAACCTTTTTACCTTTGAAAGAATCAGAAATGTAGCATAAAACCTTTAATTTTTCATTTACATTCATAACTTAAGGTTTTAAATATAAAGCACATTAATTATTATAATCTGAAAGTTTGCTGATAAATGAAATTGTAAATAACAGATCTTTTTTAAATACTAAATAATTTTAGTCTTAATGAAGAAATTTGAGATATTAATAATAATATTTAATCAAAATATTTTTCAAAAATAATATACAAAGTAATTTTTTCATTAATATTTAATATTCACTTTATTATTACTTTAATTATCACTTTATTATTTAATATTTAATAATAAAATTTTCTTCACCTACAAAACAATTTGAAATTTTAAAATCAGAAATATCGAAATGTACATGACAATCAAAAATAAAAAAAGGTTTTCGAAAGACTTTATTAAATTACATAGAAGTTATTTACTATAGATCAATGTTTTCTTTTAACCTGAATCAGGTTACCTGATAACCACAAATTCTTATAACAACCTTTATCAAGTGTTAGTCGAGAGTTATTATTCTTCTTTTTTTCTAAGAAATACTTAACAAAATCCAGGTTGATTGTTCAGCGCTTGATAAAGGCTATTATTTATTAACAAATGGACAAAACATCCTAATAAAATTTGTTTTAAAACTTAAAAATGATCATTTTCAAAATGCACAGGAAGCTCTTTGTTTCGAAGGATTATCTCAGGTTATTCAGAAAATAAACTTAAAATACTGTTAATCAGTTAACATTTTGAATATTAGTTTAACAATTTTCCGGTTAAGAAATCGCTTGAATTCAAGTCTGCTGAATAAAGTAGATAGTAGTAGGATTGGGGTTCCCCAGAACAGGGGCTCCCCGCGACACATACCCCCCCCCGGGAAAAAAAAAATAAAATTTTTAGAACGATGCCTAATATTTTTAGAACTATTACGTAATCAATGCCTAATATTTTTAGAACTATTACGTAATTTTTTAATTTAATTGGTCCAGCGGGCTCACACTTTTTTTCATCCCAAAAATTAATGTTCCCATTATCCGATTTTATTGACCGATACCTCATCTTAAAGCTCAGTCCAAGACCTTTCGAATGAGCTATAGGTATCTTATATATCTTTAATAGTTTTAATGTTATTAACATTTGATGACCACCATCTTTTCAAAGTTAAATTATTATTATTTTTCAAAATATTATTAAGTGATCTGGCGTGCTCACACTTTTTTTTCATCCCAAAAGTAATGTTCCCACCCACAGATTTTATTGGACGATACCTCATCTTAAAGCCCAATGCAAGACCTTTAAGATGAGTTATAGATTCCTATCATACGATGACTCATCTCATTTTTAGAACAAAGACAATGACTAACCCAATGTCTCATCATACTTTTAGAACGATGCCTAATATTTTTAGAACTATGCCTAATATTTTTAGAACGATGCCTAATATTTTTAGAACGATGCCTAATATTTTAGAACTATTACGTAATTTTTTAATTTAATTGGTCCAGCGGGCTCACACTTTTTTTCTTCCCAAAAGTAATGTTCCCACCAACGGATTTTATTGAACGATACCTCATCTTAAAGCTTAGTCCAAGACCTTTCGAATGAGCTATTGAAGGTATCATCATCATTAATATTAACAAAGAGAATGACTCACCCAATGTCTTACCTTATTTTTAGAACGATGCCTAATATTTTTAGATTGATGCCTAATATTTTTAGAATGATTACGTCATATTTTTAGAACGATGCCTAATATTTTTAGAATGATGCCTAATATTTTTAGAACGATTACGTCATACTTTTAGAATGATGCCTAATATTTTTAGAACGATGCCTAATATTTTTAGATTGATGCCTAATATTTTTAGAATGATTACGTCATATTTTTAGAACGATGCCTAATATTTTTAGAATGATGCCTAATATTTTTAGAACGATTACGTCATACTTTTAGAATGATGCCTAATATTTTTAGAATGATGCCTAATATTTTTAGAACGATTACGTCATACTTTTAGAATGATGCCTAATATTTTTAGAATGATGCCTAATATTTTTAGAACTAATAATTTTTGTTTTAATTATCGATTACATAATAAACTAATTTGTTTAAATCTTTATTACATATTATTATTTTGAATTTTCAATATTTTCTTTTAAAATAATAACACCCACGCGAAAGATGTTATTATTATTATTATTATTATTATTATTATTATTATTATTATTATTATAATTATTATTATTATATAATTTATCCGACAAGATATTCTTTCCCCCTATGGGTACTGCACACAAGGGTACTACTCACAATCAACATGTCGCAAATTATTTTCAAATACAATTTCAAAGTATTATTATTAATATTATTATTGTTATTATTATTATTATTATTATTATTATTATTATTATTATTATTATTATTATTGCAAATATTAGTCAAAAACATAAAATATTTTTACACACACACACACAACCCATTAAACTTTATTATTATTATTATTATTATTATAATTAGTCAAAAACATAAAATATTATTTACACACTAAGTTATGGGGTAGAGAATTATTATATGTTTGCAATATTCTGTGTTTGCCTTCACGGGAAGTTGACAATAATTTTACACACACATTCTATATACACATACCTTGTTTAACATGGGTGTATATACTCCTAGTCTATCCGACAAAATATTCTGTCCCCCTATGGGTATTGCTCATATGGGTACTAGTCACACTCAACATGTCGCAAGGGTTTTCGAGTTTAAAGCATATTATGGTTTATTAAGGTTAGTAAATAAAACTTATACACACACTTTAATATTTAAACGATAAAAATCAAGACAAGAGAGGACAAGGCAAAGTTTATGCATTTAGTATTGCCAGGCCTAATGAGCAGTGACCAAATATCTGTGCCTGAAAGACACGGTGGATATTTGTTCGCGTCCACAAGGGTCGTCTGTGCCTCCCCCAAGTGGGGTCAGAAGAACCTGGGCATTATAGCTTTCCGTACGGAACATTACGCCTAGCATGGGTAGTCAACTACCAGCACATTCGAAACGTATAATTTCAAAATACATGCGTCATTGGCACTATAACCAAATTAATTAATGTTTTCACTAACACAAATATATATTTACAGAGGCCTCCCACTAGTTAGATTACAACCGCCCACCACGACGATCAGCTTGTAAATATATATTAATTAAGGGATAAAGAGGACCCACCCAACCCTATTATATTTAATTTACAAAAGGTTTCTGCTGGTAATCTATCTCAAAATTATCATCTCCATCAGGCCATTTGGAATACATCTTGCGAATATTTCTTAGTTTCTGATGCGGTGTCAACTATCATTGCTAAAATTTAAAAGCCATTAACTTACAGATGTTATTTATCATTTTATCGTCAGAAATTAAATTCTACCTGACTATTAGGCAACTGTTATTTGTGGTATACTTTTTCAATGACATTTCCCACCATAAAACACAGATACCTAAATATAATATATTTATTTTAAAGAATTAATTCATGTCTTACATTATTAATAATATTCTTCAGGTGTAACGAATACTTTTACAATATCTAATTGTTAAAACATCGGTTTTCCCATTTTTCTTGACATTCGTTGAAAGAAAGTTTACATAATTTAAGTCTGATAAGTAAACATTCATGTTGAAGGACACCTACAATCAGCTAATTCATTTAAAAAATCCAGAA
Source organism: Schmidtea polychroa (assembly GCA_959609185.1). Classification (NCBI taxonomy): domain Eukaryota; kingdom Metazoa; phylum Platyhelminthes; order Tricladida; family Dugesiidae; genus Schmidtea; species Schmidtea polychroa. The sequence continues at coordinate 126,305 of CAUHTR010000469.1, read as the reverse complement.
CATAACTCCTTTAGTGTTTCACCATTTTGTCTGGTTCATCTTCCTCATAATCATATAATTCATGTTTTAATAAGAAATCTCTAAATCTAAAAACTATAACTCCTTTAGTGTTTCACCATTTTGTCTGGTTCATCTTCTTCATAATCATATAATTCATGTTTTAATAAGAAATCTCTAAATCCAGAACATAAGTCTTTTAGTGTTTCACCATTTTGTCTGACTCATCTTCTTCATAATCATATAATTCATTTTCTTCATTACTAAGTAAAATAATTAAAATATTGTAGTAAATTCTTTATTTACTTACTTTATGGATACTAAACGAAAGAAATAAAGTTATATCATAATTATATTTAATTAATTTAAATTTAAATAATTTAAATTTAGTATTTAAACATATTTAAACAATTTAGTTATTTAAGCATATTTAAACATTATTATATAGTATTTATAAATATTATAATATTATAATTTTATGTATTCTAAATTTATTAATAAATACAGTATAATTTTATATAATATTATAATATTATGTACACTTATATATCCTTCATTTAATTTTTTAAATTCAAAAATTTATAATGAAGATTTTTTGAATTAAAAAATATTCTGTTAGTATTTCCATGCAGAAAACAACGAATTCAATAATTAAAATCTTAATTTTCATGTTGTTAGGGTTGTGGCCAGAAGTTAATCGCCATCTAATCGTTTGTTCTCAATTTCGCTCATTTTTGTTCAAAACATTCAGGAGAGTTGTTATCTGGAAAGTTTCTTTTAGCTCAGCTTTCTTTAAACACTCACGGTATTTTCAAGGGACGTGACACTGGAAATAAATTAACAATGGGTGGTCTTGCATACATGTTGTTGGTTTGAACTGTTGATTTATTTTAGAAATATGTATATTAAAAACATTTAAGTTATCATTCAGTAAAATAATATAATATTTTTGAGTATGTTTTAGTTAATTTATAAATAACAGTATTTTGATGTATCAATAAAGACCATATACTCCGAGTTTATCCGACAAAATATTCTGTCCCCCTATGGGTATTGCTCACAAAGGTACTGCTCACATTCAATATGTCGCAATATTCATCAGTTAGAAATTCTTAGGTAATTTAGTGAGATGATCTTGAATATTTTAAATGTAACTTTACACTTATTTTGAGCGACTAATTTATTGGTTAACTTTGTAGTCATTTAAAGCAAAAATTAATTTATTCATCTAATGTTCGTTACAATAGTTAATAATATGAGAAAACATGGTCATTATTCATTGATAATTTTAAATTCTTTATCATTTGGAGTAAATTTGTTTGAGGCAAAAATAATTAAAGGAGTCATAATAGAAATATGGTTATCATTTATCCAATTAAGGGGCTTATTAGTTAGAAAATATATATTAAAAGGTAACAATTATTTTCTAATTTAATTAGATGATCATTAGGACGTAATATATCTTTGCGAGAAATTTAAGATGTTTGAGTAACCAAAACATGGATATTTTGTACGATAAATTTATGAATATTGGTTAATTTAGTCATTAAAATAATAATATAATAAGGTAATTTAGGAAAATATCATTTATCCATCCGATAACAATATTCCTTCAATAGATATTCAACCGATTTAATTTCTAATTAAAATCATAAATTTCCTTCAAAGATCATTTTTCTTTAGTTGTTTTCTAATTCTTTTAAGTTAATATTTCTCAAGCTTTGTCAACGATATCCCCAAAATGAATAAAATAACTTCTTAAATAAAAATAATTTAAAGCAATAACCATTGATATCAATTAATTCTAAAGATTTCAAATTTCTCATTGTCAAAAACAAGTAAATTGATCATTAACCATTAATAAAACCGTGGATAATTAATTAAAACTGGTTCTGAAACATAAATTACTGTGCAACCTCTAAAACGATATAATTTCACAGGAACTATTCACAGCTGACTATTTCCCTTCAAAATTTGATATTTTACCAATAAGAATATATAAATATTCAAAACATTAACCGATCCCTCACCAAATATTTCTAGCATTTTAAAAACCCCCTTAAAAATCATATATTACCATCTTAACCTTCACTAAATCCAACCGAATATAATTTCACCCACTTGAGCCCTTTAATATATCTTAAAATCCATAGAAATTCTTCAAAATATGAATTTTATTTAATTGTTACAAACATTCTTCCATTGAAATAATTTAGTAGCTAAATTCAAAGACCTCAGTAAAAGATCAAAATTCGCTAAAATGAATATTTCCTACAAATATTTCACCACATTCACCATCAAATATCTAATTAGAGATGAAATATATTGATAGATCATCGATTCGGCTAATTATAGCCATTATAAAATGATATATCTTTCAAACTAAATCACAAATTTCAGTATATTTTACATTAATTTTCAAGTAGATTTCAAATATATCATCATCATGATAAAATTAGTTGGTTTCAACTTTAGATTTTCAATATTTTAAAGTATCATCAATGTGTAAATATTCTTAGAAAAATATATTGATATATTAATTTAGTCAAATTCAATATCATTACAAAGTCATTATCATCAAAATTTATCCTATCACTTGATTATTAACCTCATTAAAAATTAATTTTTATTTAAAATTTAAAAACAAGTCAATAAAATATAGCAAATTATCAAGAAATTAATTAAATTTATCTTAGAATTAACACTAAGCCTTAAATATTCTTTCAATTAACATGAAATTCACAAAAAAAAATGTTGGTAAAATCCCGCTAACTCTAAAAAATTACCAATGAATTTAACGCCAAATAATAACCAAATATTTGCCTAAATAAAACACAGCAGTACCTTTACGATCAGTACCCTTACGACCAATACCCTTACAAGCAGTACCCATAGAGGGAGAAAATATGTTGTCGGATAAACTCAGAGTATATATAATAAACGAATTAACTATAACTCCATCAAATTGAATCAGTCAAATTAACACAAATTTTAATAAAAAATCTTATTCTAAAATGGTAAGCAGCGTAAAATCGAAAGATAACACAGAGATAAAATTAACAATATTATTCTCAGGTGGTAAGAATCATCATTATTCTATGATTAATTAATATTGAAATTCAAAAAAGTGAAAATAAGTGCTTGAATTATTCATTAATGGAAAGTAAATGTAAATATAGCGAGAAGTGGCATAGATAAGATGGAAATATATTAATTGCATTTATTTAAAATTATTTCATGAAATTCATTAAAATAATGACTTTAATAAAAAATATTTAATAAAATTTTCAAAGAAATATTTGTTGGGAGGATTAGTGGAAAATCTGGGGGCTATAAGTGATGAGGATATATAAAATTATTTCTAATATATGAGTTACTAACGAATTAAAATATTCTAATAATGTGATAAACTCTACTGTTTTTTCTCTCTCTTTTTCTCTCTTTTCTCTTTGTTCGATTGGGATTTAAGTGTAACCATGTATAGGCAGAATTTAATTCTCTACAAAATGGCTCAATTAAAACTTTAGTTTGTCGCTTTGTGTGTAATACACACATGTTTTTACGATAAATTTGTATTTTTCGCGCGGTTAACGTAATTTTCTTGGATTTTTATTCATATATTATATAGATAAAATTTAATTTTCTATAAAATATCTTGATTAAAAATTATGTCTCGTATGTTGTGTGTAATACACACATGTTTTTACGATAAATTTGTATTTTTCATACAGTTAACGTAATTTTCTTAGGATTTAATTCATATAATATATAGATAAAATTTAATTTTCTATAAAATGGATTGATTAGAAATTATGTATCTTGTTTTGTGTGAAATACACACATGTTTTTACGATAAATTTGTATTTTTTCATACAGTTAACGTAATTTTCTTAGGATTTTATTCATATATTATATGGATAAAATTTAATTTTCTATAAAATAGCTTGATTAAAAAGTATGTCTAGTATGTTTTGTGTAATACACACATGTTTTTACGATAAATTTGTATTTTTCATACAGTTAACGTAATTTTCTTAGGATTTTCTTCATATAATATATAGATAAAATTTAATTTTCTATAAAATGGAATGATTAGAAATTATGTATCTTGTTTTGTGTGTAATACACACATGTTTTTACGATAAATTTGTATTTTTCATACAGTTAACGTAATTTATTCATATATTATAGAGATAAAATTTAATTTTCTATAAAATGGATTGATCTAGAGTTTAAAATGTTGTATTATTTTATTACTTTGTTGCAATATTTTTATAATCTTATAACAATTTGCTTAAATATTTTACATCTGGTGAAATATTTCCGAAATATGTTATTACTTTGTTGTAATTTACTGAAAGATTTCACAATTTATTACAATATTCTTTTTAATTTGTTGTCCGTCTTCGAAATAATGTATTGATTTGTCCCAATTAACATCATTATTTTATTACTTTGTTGCAATATTTTTATTATTTTAGTTACAATTTGATAAATATTTTACAACTTTGTTGAAATTTCTGAAATATGTTACTACTTTGTTGTAATATTTTCTAATCTTGTTACAATTTGCTTAAATATTTTACAACTGTTGAAAATTTATCTGAAATATGTTATTACTTTGTTACAATTTTATGAAACGTTATTACTGTTTTGCAATTTGATGCAAAATGATATTACTTTGTGGGTTCATCACATTATTTTTATCACATTAAATTTATCTGAAATATGTTATTACTTTGTTACAATTTTATGAAAACGTTATTACTGTTTTGCAATTTGATGAAAAATGATATTACTTTGTGGGTTCATCACATTATTTTTATTAAATTATTATGAAAATGTTAAATAAGTCAACTTTAGCGTCAAAATGTGTTTTAAAATACTGCAACGTAATGCATTTATTTTTCCTACCCCTTCCTTGATTTTGATTGGTCAGAATATATTTATTTATTTTTCCTACCCCTTCCTTGATTTTGATTGGTCAGAATTTAATCATGTGTAATATATAAGCAGTAACTTTTCAAATGTTTGTCATTTAAACTTTTAATTTAACTTATATAATCTAATATTAATGATTATTTTCTTTTAGTGAACGGATGCAGTTTATATAAATTTTGTATTGCCGAAAGTCATGAAGATGTGGAGAACTGTAAATCAGTTACATCATCATATTTCAAGATAAATGACTCTACCTTATCGGGTTACATATGTCCGGAATGTCTCATTATATCACCAGGTAGGTGGTTAATGTTTGTACGACAACACGGACACCATCTTAGAAGATTCGAAGAAACGAAGAGCAGGATGATCACTAAAAGTAATACTCTTTCTACTATTAACAATTATTAATTTTTTATAGTACAATCGAAAATGAATACATCATACGATCCTAAGCAGATTAAAGAATATGTTACAAGTTATGTTATTTAAGTTGTTTAATATTAATTATAAATATAGTTAGACAAAACTCTGGCACCACAAAACGAAAGTCAATATTTTACGGAAATGGAGACTCTAACATACAATTGTGTCCACGTCGGGAGTCTGACTTAAATGATTCTCGTGTTGAATTGACAAGCGATGTATCTGCAATTAATTCTCCTGACATTGTTGTTCCAGATTGTCTCATCAAAGAAATAGAAGATCATATTCAACGAATGGGGACAGTAAAAATACAATTTGGACTTTGTGCAGAGTTTATCAAAGAGGATGGTGAAATTAAAAAATGGTGTTTGTCGAATAAAGCAATTACAATGTCATCTTCATTTATTAATGATGGAATTGAAAAATTAAAAGAAAAGTTGGAGAAATACACTCAACAAAGTAGTGGGTGGAGAATTCATAAAATATTAGAAGTTACTATGATTTTAACTAAATTATCAGACATAATACACGTATCTGGTAAGTTTATTTACATTATTATATATATAAATCAAGATATTTACTTAGGTTCAAGTTACATTAAAACGCCAAATTACCTGAAAAACTGCCAGGCTTTAGTTAATGTTCAAAATAATGATCAATTCTGCTTTTTATATAGCATACTGGCCGTATTACGTTATGATGACATACGTCGGGATAGAGAAAGAACAACAAAATATAACTTAAGTGGTAATATATATATTTATAAATGTCATAAATCATTGAATTTTGTTTTTAAGACTTAAAATGGAAATTTGAATGGTTTCCGATGAAGTTGGTTAACATTTGTCAATTTGAAGCAATGAATCCAAATCTAGCGATCAATGTTCTCAAATATAATAAAGATCCAATTAAACAAAAAACTAATGATATTTTCAAGAATCCGTTCGTTGACTTGGTATATAGAAGTACTTCGACGGGATCTCAGATATATCTCTTATTGATTGAAGAAGGTAATATTTCCTTTAATCATTAAAATATTAACTAAATTTTAGAATTAAATTATCATTATTTGGCTGTAACCAATCTCGATCGACTGCTGAATTACAGAGATAGAGTAGAAGGAGTCAGAATCCAATCACAATGGTGTCATACATGTCTTCATGGGTTTCGAAAACGTCCTGCATATGAAAGACATATAGGTCTTTGTAGGAAGAATGTGGAGCGGACGACTCTATACTCAATGCCAGAGAATAAATATATCGAATTTAAAGACTGGAGTAAAACTATAAAACAGCAGTTTGTTGTCTACGCAGACTTTGAATCAATATTACCTCTAGATGACAAGCACTTCCAAAAACATGAGCCGATTGCATCTGAATTTGTGCTTCTTCATCAAGGTTGTCCGATCCGAAATGAAACATTTGTTGGGAAAAACTGTATCATTCAGTTTATACAAGCATTGGATGATATAGCTACAGACATAGTTTATCCGTTTTATAAAATTAATGGATCGAAGGAAATGATGGAACTCACTTGGGAACAGCAGGAAGAATTTACGAATCAAACTCATTGCTACCTTTGTAAAAAGATTATCAATATACCTGTTCGAGATCATGATCATTTTACTGGTCAATATTTCGGAGCAGCATGTCAAGATTGCAACTTGGCTAGAAGAATCAATCCGTCTTTACCTGTTGTATTTCATAATCTTCGTGGATATGACATTCATCATATATTAAAATATGCAATTGGAAAATTCCCTGATTGGAATTTAAATGTTATTCCTCAATCAACAGAAAAGTTTCTCACACTTACAGCGACATCGAAAGGCAGAAGAATTAGATTCATTGATTCTTTACAATTTTTAAATAGCAGCTTGGCAAATTTATCAAGAAATTTACCATGTCTTCCACTGACCTCAGATGTTTTCGAATCACAGATGATGACTTGTAAAACCATTTTTCCTTATGATATGGCTACATCAATGGATGTTTTACAGTCAATAACAGAATTACCACCGATTTGGGAGGGAGTTAGTCAAGAAGATTATATACATGCAAATCGAATCTGGCAACAATACAACTGTGAGACACTGCTAGATTACATGCTCGTATATCTCAAGTTGGATGTTTTTCTGTTGGCCGATGTTTTTGAAGCTTTCAGAGAAAAAACATTTGACGAAGATGGACTTGAGGCTCTATCGTTTGTTTCCATACCCGGATTAAGTTGGGCATCAGCTATTAAACAGTTACCTGAACCGGTAGAACTTATTCAAGATCCAGAGCTTTACCGTTTATTTGAAGCTGGTATTCGTGGTGGAATGACATTTATCAACAAACATCATGTTGAAGCTGATGAATCAACACAAATGTCATACCTAGATGTTAATAATTTATATGGATGGGCGCTGTCGCAAAAACTCCCTGTTGGGGAATTTAGATGGATAAATGATCAGACTGAAATGAATGGTATTGTTGAAAGATGTGCAAATGGGGATGAGTTTGATGGAGATCGTGGATATGTTCTAGAGGTTGACATCGTCATTCCTGATAGTATACAAGATAAGCTAGATGATTTACCTATAGCTCCTGAGCTTTGTTATCCACCTGGTAGTAAAGTTGAAAAGCTGTTGTTAACTCATGAGCCTAAGAAAAACTATGTAGTTAATGGTAGAGTTTTGACAGAGTGGTTGAGTTACGGCGCAAAAGTCACAAAAGTTAATCGTGCTGTAGAATTCAAACAAGTGGCTATTTTCAAAGGATATATTGATTACAATACCAAAATGAGAGCAGCTAGTACGGATTCGTTTCAGCGAGATTATTATAAGTTAAAGAACAACAGTTTATACGGTAAAACTGTGGAAAACCTTAAGAAACGTATAAATTTGAGATTATGCAGCAAAAGCAAAAGATTGATAACTTATTGTAGTCATCCTATGTTTCGTCGTAGCATCAAGATTGCGGATGATCTCATTGCTGTTATACTCAATAAGGAAATTGTGTGTTTAGATAGACCAATGTATATTGGACAAACCGTACTTGATTTATCCAAACTTCGCATGTACCAATTTCAATATAAAGAACTACAGAGTTATAGAGAAAAATTCAATTGTCAAATTAATATCGTAGCTGGTGACACAGATTCCTTCTTTTTAGAGTGTAAAAATGTAGATTTACGCTTACAACTATATCCAAAAATGATTGAAGATGGGCTCCTAGATACTTCAAATTATCCAGTGAGAGATCCGTTGTTCTCTGATAAAATTTGTTCTGTAATCGGGAAAGTTAAGGATGAGAATAAAGGAAATCAATATAAAGAATGGGTGTTTCTTCGACCCAAGTGCTACTCACTCCAAGGCGATAAAAACACTCTAAAAGCCAAAGGAATAAGACTTACAAACTCTAATCTTACACATGAAGCCTATAAAAAAGTGTATACTGATGGTGGAACAGTGAGCATCCCACAAAAAAGAATAGGAAGTGTCAATCATCAGTTGTATACTTTCATGACAGAAAAACGAGCTCTCCAATGTTTGGACGATAAAAGGTATTGGTACAATTGTAATGAAAGTTATGCCTACGGTCACTATAAGATTCGCCAAATGCATATTGCAACTACTATGTCTAGAAATGAATGCAAATCGAAACAAGCACTTTAACAATTAAATTTATGTGAATAATAAAATATATATTGTGAATTGTTTGACTTAGTTAATTAAAATGTGTTTTATCATTTAATTATTCATTTGTCCAATTAATTTAGATAATTAGTTTCAAGTAAGAAATATTATTTTTGTGTTTATTTTATTTATTTTTTCCGAAAAATTAATATCCGGTTTATCTAAAATTAACTCAGCGTTTTATTTTATAATAAATTAAATAATTTCTAATTAATATTTTATTCAAATTGAAATATTATTGTTATAATTTACCTCTTGTTAGAATATAATGTAAATGTAAAATTAAAAAAAAAAAAATAATAATAATAATAATAATAATAAATAAATAAAATAATACTAAAATAAAAACATAATAAAATAATTAATTAAGAAAATTAAAAATAAAAAAAAAAATAAATAAATAAATAAATAGAAGTAATTAAATAAAAATAAAAAATAAATTAATTAATTAAAAAAAAAATAAATAAATAAATAAATAAAAAATAATAATAATAATAATAATTAAATAGCGTAAGTAATTAAAATAAAATATTAATAAACTAATAAATTAATTAAATGTAATAAATTAAAATAAAACATAATAAAATAATTAATTAATAAAATTAAAATGAAAAAATTAAAAAGAAGTAATTAAATAAAATGTTAATTTAAAAAAAAAATAAATAAATAAATAAATGATTCGATTGGTCTATATTTGACCTTGAAAAATTAATGACCTTGAAAGTGCGCTGGAGTCCTCATTATATGCTACTGTAGATATATAATTACAAAATGACACACTGTAATTAATATGAAAGAGCGAACTGTAACTGCAAACGTAAACAATGAGACTCCATTTTCGGAAATTTTGTGCTTGAGATTATAAAGCATTTATAAATAAAAATGATCGAGGATTTCAGCCATATCTCTTGATGATATAAATAGATCAGAATTTACCATGTCAAACAACATGTGTTTTATATTTAAAGGTTTTTAACCACGACCATCTTTACCTTCAAGCCTTCTATCTTCGGACACAATTTTCTTGAACCAAATTTGAAATATCCACATACTCACTGTCTCATATTCATAAATAGAAAATACATATTTCTATATCCGTCACACCCTCAAATAACATTATAATACGGAAATAGACTTTTATGACAATCAAATTAAATATTTTCTCATATAAATAACACAATTTTAGGGACCTAATAAGAGGTCAATAAATACTGTAACATAACAAACAAAAATGAAGAAATAATAAACAAATTTAATAACTTTCCAACCTAATATAACCAAAATGACTGAATATACGGTTATTTTGCTAGATATTGGTCCATTCAATAAAGGTTTATTGGCAAATGAAAACTCGAAGCAATTTCCATTAATTGATGTCCAAAAATGGTCAATGTAATTCAAGACTGAGTCGATTAGAGAGCTTGAATTTCATTTTCCTAATGGATTTACTAATTAATTTAAGCTGCAATAATTTTTGCAAATAGTTTTACGACAACTTCCAATTATTCATTTAACCCTTTTGCAGCTTACATAACTATATACGTCACAAATATTCATAAAATTCTGGTGGGAAAATCTAGAAATGTTTTTACTTATTCCAAATTGACTTGATTTAACAATTAAAAAGCAAACTTGAAAATTCTATCGCTGTACACAGTAAAATAAGGAAAAGTAACCAAGACTCTTTGTAAAACTTATAATATACCACTTTGCAAAGCACGTTTTGCACCTTGCCATAAATGAATATTTTATTAGGTGAAATATATAAATATTTTAAATATATTTAAACTAATTATGTTTTTCATTAGTTAAGAAGCATGTATATCTTATTGATATAAACTGATATACATGACCAAATCTAAAATTTCGGAGACTATTTTCAAAAAAATTAATAATATTAAATATTTTTCTATAAATCACATAAAGTATGAAAAGTTCTAATAGATTAAAAAATTATCAAAAAGTCTCCACAAAGAGTTAAAATATTTAAAAGTGAAATTTAAAAAGAAAAAAGAAATATAAATTTTATAAAGGTAAAAAGGATGTAAAAAAGTGTATCGAATGGTAAGAAAAGCAAAAATCTGAACAATAACATAACATTATTATTAAAAGAAAAGAATATGCTAAGTTTAAATGGCTAATTCTATCAAACGAAAAAATAAACAATAAAAGTTTAAAAAGCAATTATGGGATCAAACCGAAACATTAGAATCTTGGGAATTAATTATTTTATTATTGGCATCTAAACAGATCAGTAGAAGTACTGGGCTTAATAATTAAGGAAGTTTATCCCATTAGTCAATAAGAACGAAAATTTAAATAAGGAAGAAAACGAAATAGGAAAAGATTCATCTTATTGATATATTTTTCAGAATTTCAATGTCTAACAAATTTTATGATTGTTATTTGTGTAATTAATTGAATTGTTTTAATAAGTTGGATCTATTATTTTAATTAAAAAAACACCTGAAATTTATTTATTTATCAAATTGATATTACTTTAAAATCCACCAATATCCACCTTAACAACTTTATTATATTATTTTAAACTTAATTTATAAATTAATTGTCCATTTTGAATATATAATTTTAAAGTAACCTTTTACTAAATGAATTTTATTGTGACTACTTCAAGTGTCGATCAATCATGATATATTTACAGACTCTAATTGATATCAGCATGAAATGAACGGCTGTAAATAATTAGAAAATTATTCAAGTTTACAAACAATTAACATAAATCATATCAATAATTTAACTAGTTTGTATTTCTTTCCAAATAAATAACTTTCCTAAGAACCCCAGTATATATTTGAAATTATTATATTCATTCTCATCTTTTCATTGCAACGTTCTCCTCTGTTTCTCACAAAAATTATTGATTTTTAATTTTTTCCATTTTTATTGTTTTGCACAAAGTTCTTTGCGCACTTTTACTTCAATATTTTCAACCCCTAATAGATTTAATGAAGTTAAAGTCAATTTTATATGTTAGTGCTTTGTTACTATCGATATTTACACATTAGATAATCGGGTACCGGAAAATTACAAATTACATAACACACGTCAACTGTCCAGACATTATTTCATAGTGCTGTGATTTTGCTGAAGTCTTTAATTCTTGTTGCACAGAATTTACATAAAAATATCAAAGCATAACCTAAACATAACTAAATCTACTCTAAACATTCTTCTAAACATTACTTAGTGGGTATTAAAATTACTTTTCTAACTTTGACCGAAAATTACTTTCCTTAAGAAATTTAATGATCTCGAAAAGAAAAAATATATACAATTAAAATATAATATTTAAACAAAAAACTAAGCATTTTTAAACAAAATATTTTGTCATTAAATAAGCCGAAGCAATATGTAAATTAATTAACAATTTCTTGTCATATTTATTTAAATATATTAATTTAACAGTCTGATAAACTTTCAAATGCGTATAACTAATTTTGTAGTAAAAACTATAGAGATACAATAAAATTATTATTATTATTATTATTATTATTATTATTATTATTATTATTATTATTATTATTATTATTATTATTATTATTATTATTATTATTATTATTATTATTATTATTATTATTAAAATCAGCGTAATATTTGTTGGATGTCTAACGGTTTATTAAAAATGACAACTTTGTTTGTGATACCGAGTGGATGTCCCAAAAGTAGACTAATTTAAAGCTTTTCACTCTTATTAGTACTTTGTAGGAGACGCAAAGATTTTTCTTTGCGGAAATTTAGAATACAAAAATGTTGAATCAACTTCATTGTATACTAGATATTAATTTGCTTGGTTTTATATATCCCGGTCACAGATAATCTATAAACTTGCAAACATGGCGTATGAAAAATCATATTCACCTCTACTTTAATACAATTATTTGAAATGCTGTTTGAAAACTGTTTGCATGCGCACCCGACTGCCTTTGGCGTTTTATTTTCAAAATCACAGTTTAGTGTTTGTCGGATGTCAGATATATTAAAAATTAATATTATTATTACTATTTATTAAATTTATTTTTACATTTCCAAATACCGTATAAAAATGATTGGATGTCTGTTGCGTAGAAAATTATAATTAACCTTAGTTAAAAATATATAATAGGTTTATCTATCTATCTATCTATCTATCTATCTATCTATCTATCTATCTATCTATCTATCTATCTATCTATCTATCTATCTATCTATCTATCTATCTATCTATCTATCTATCTATCTATCTATCTATCTATTTATCTATCTATCTATCTATCTATCTATCTATCTATCTATCTATCTATCTATCTATCTATCTATCTATCTATCTATCTATCTATCTATCTATCTATCTATCTATCTATCTATCTATCTATCTATCTATCTATCTATCTATCTATCTATCTATCTATCTATCTATCTATCTATCTATCTATCTATCTATCTATCTATCTATCTATCTATCTATCTATATATATTCAATTGAAACGGTATTTTTTAAATACAAATGTTTAAAATTTAAAATTTGAAATTAATCATTAATTTATATTCTGTATAATAATTTTTCTGGAATCTATTTATTCTTTATACTCAATTGTTTTCTGGCATATAATAACCTTTACTTTTGATTAATTATGCTATTACCTTTTATGATAAGAATTAGATTCCTAAAATAATTTGAAATAAAAATTTATTTCAATTTTTAGTACAAACTATTAAAAATAAATTTTATTTCTATATGTTGAAATAAAAAATAATTTTTGTGTGAAATTTCACAGTCGAAGTTTAATTTTAATTTATTTAAATTTTAAATTAATTAAATCTTACAATTGGCCAATCCGTTGTGGTTATTTGTGGAACAATAATAAGATACCAAGTGAATACTCGAACAATGTAAGATACTATTAAATTGCAATGTATATCATTTCTGATGCATCTTAAAGATCTGAAAATAACCACGATAATATTAATAATAATAATATGTGATGTAATATTATAATCCTAACCGAAAATAACGGAATAAAATAAGAGCAATCCACAAAGCAATTGTTGAAATCGTGTACCCAACAAACCAGGTGGCTATCATATGGTATTCAATCTAAACATTCAAAAATTCAGAATTGCGTGCAAAAAATCTACTAGGAAATTCAGATACGAAAATCCGAAAATATAAAATATACACGATAATATGTCAGCTCAAATTTTATTTGCGATAAAGCATTATTAACAGAATAAAATTAATGATTTATAATTAATTTATTAATTATTAATTACACTGAGGTCATAAAAATTCGATTTCACTATTATTTTAGTGTATTTATATTGATCAATATGTTTGGATAAATTTCGTTCATTCAAACAATTCAATATTTTATAAACATAAATAAATGAATATAATTATAATGAAATCATAGATTCGGATTTCTTGTATAAATTATTTTTTCTTTTTATAATAAGTGTTAATAGTTTTTAAATGAATTTCTTAAAATTATAACAACATCCAAATAGACTTTATTAGATTGATATTCAATTGAATGACAATATTTCTGAGAAACGTTGATATAAGTTTAGAAATAAACTTCCTTTATTCTCATTTTAACAAAACATCAATTATTCAATTTAGCTTTACTTTTTTATTAAGTGTTTCATTTATAACACCTGATAAAGGTAAAGCTGAAAATTTGTGTTCAAACAATAATTGATCTTTGTTCAAAATGAAAATAAATGAAATTTCAAAAAAAACAGATCAAAGGTGATCTAAAAAATTTTGAATTTATCAATCAAGAAATATAAGAAATATTATTAGTTTAATCATCAGGAAACAAGTTTAATATTATAATGGTACAATAATAATTAACAAATTTAAAAATATAAAAGGTATAGAAAGTATGAAAAAACAAATAAGTTAAAAAGATTAAATATATAAAATTAAACGAAATTAAACGAAAATTAAACAGATGTGCCTTTTAAAATCAAAATTAAAAAAATATTTATCCTTATATGTCATAAACGTCGATTTCTTTTTAGTGCTAAGAGTAACTGACTGTGGTTTTTGAAAGTATATAAGTTACAAATGTATATGTCTAAAATATTAAGTATCCTATATTACTAAAACCAACGGAACCTTCGTTCCTAGTTTAATAAGTACAAATTATAAAATTATTATCATAGACAATAAGAATTCCTTTATCCCATAACTCTTACTTGCTTTTAATGAGATAAAGTACAAAAATGTTTAAATAATTCTGTAAATAAACTATATCCTGACACAAATATTTATGAAACCCAATCAAACTTTCAACAAACAACTTAATCAATAAACATAATTTATTTATTTCAAAATAATTTTATACTAATTCTCATTTTTACCAATGGAAGATTATAGCCTTTGACTAAGCAATGAAAAAAGAAGGGTGAAAGTTGTGTTGCTGTTTTAAAATAATATTCATCTAGTTATTTAAAATAAAAATAAAATATTTATAAAAAAATATTTTTTTTAAAAGTCATATTATAAAAATAAGATAAATCGTAGAACATCCCAAAATCATTTGATTAGTAACTTGTATACGGTTCCAATTGTATGGCAAAGATTTTATTGTGAGAAAAAGTGAGTTTTACTAATTTGAACTGAGTCAATTTATCAGATTACAGAATAATGATTACGATGACAAATAAGGACAAAATATGATACATTTAAATCGATTAACTTTTGTTTAAATGTACTAAAACTTTAAAAAAATAGAAACGCTTAATATTACTAATGTGCTGTTTGTTTATTTATATTTCTATTTATTTGATAAGATAATAACTGGTTAATTGAACTAGCTTATTTTGGTAAATAATCAAATTTATCAAATTCTTTAGAATAAAAAATTTTAAATTCTATTTAGTGTTGTAAGAACTAACAGATTATAGTTTATTCTAAAATATTATTTGATTTTCAAAATGAATTCACATAATAATAATGATAATAATATTATAAGAACTTTTTTCAATTGTCACTACTAATTTTTTTGGTATTTAATAATGTGACCTATTTAATAATGATGATGTTAATAATAATAATTATTATTATAACCATAATAATAAATAAATCTTACGACTTCCCGAAGAAGTTCTAGGACATGTGGAACTCATTCAAGAAAAAAATTTATACCGAGTAATAATATGTTGGACGATTATCAGCAACATTATCAACAACATTGTAAATTTAGCAAAATGTCCTGCATTTCAAACACTATTCACTTTTAAACTTTACATTTACTTATTTTCCACGATGATAATTTAACATTAATTTATTTAATTTATGACTAAATTCAAGACATGTAGGAGCAACAATAATAAATAACAACCGTGATAAGATTTTAATAAAAATGAATTAGAAATAAAAATACCAAATAGAAAGAACTAATATTTATAAATATTTAAAATATGCCAAAATTTTAAAAGTATATTAAAGAAAATCGTTTTTTCAGAAATTTACTGTTGAAAATAAAGTTTTTATAAAGTGATCTTCTAGTTTATTTTAAAAAAAATTAAGTTTTACTTAAAAAAAATCATTATTTTTAAAATATTTTTTTCATCATTTAAAAAATTTATCTACGTTAAACTTCCAAAAAATTAATGTAAACATCAAATTTATTTTAGAAATTGTTCTATATTAAAAATAATTATGTAAAAGATTAAATTACAGTAACTTAAATTCCAGAAGAATACAATACTTTATAAATCTACAATATATAGTTCTAAAGTTTTGATTTGTAACTGAAATATTTCCGATATGAATAGGCTGCTTTATTATTTCAACTTTATGTGCACCACATGTTCAGAAGATAAAATAAACATATCTTGTTCGTAATCATAAAATAAACAAAAATAATGAATTAATTTAAATATCTCAAATTGGAAAAATATAATTTGAAAAATGTTCTTCTTTTAGTTTCATTTGTCTTTTGTTCATATTTATACAAATAAAACAAAACACTTTAACGCATAACAATCTCACCCGAATAAACTTGGGCAATAAAAAAAGTAAATTTAGTATATCCCGAGTATACTCGGGCAAAATTCAGTTGTCAAAAAATATCTTTTTTAAGTAAATAATAAAATTTTGTTGAAATTTTCTTATCACTTACATCCAAATAACTTATTCTTTCAAAAAATAAAATAAAAAATATGGTTTTTTTAGACCGGTTTTTCTGGTACTAATTCGACCGTTAAGAGGTTAATATGACTATTGTAACAGACCATTTTGTTTCGGGAAAACTTCATTTCAGCTACAATTTTCACAGGTATCACTCATCTGACAATAAATCAAGCAAAAATTAACGTATTAATGATGACATATATCATCTTGATAATGTTGGATAGTTTATTTTTTTTAGTAAACTAATTACAATATGAAATTCAACCGTTTCATACAAATAAAAAACGCCAAATTCGTGTAAATAAACATCATAACATTTAAAGAATCTATAAATTTTAAACTCACATAATGTATTAATTTATATAAATAAGGATATATGTAATTCAATATTGCTATAATATAATAATATTTATAAGCTTTGTAATTCCTTTCAATTTATTTCAAGTCTTGAACTTTAAGATTAAAACAAGTCTCGGTCTCTTAGATGTACATGTTATGGTAATTTTTGCATACTACTATAATCTTCATGTCACTTTGAACCAACTTCTTGAAAATTGGTAATTTGGATAAAGTTAAATTGAATATTCTTTATATAGAAAAATGTTATGTTATATTCGTTCTTCAGATTTGATTACTGTCCCAAAATATTCAGATATTGAAGAATTATTTATTGTTCAAATTGACCTTATGTACCTTTTAATATCTACTATAAAACATTCATTATTTATCTGATTTTTGAGGACAAACCGCTTTACCAAATTTTTTAACATTTTTCTATATATGAACATTTTAAAGTAAGACTTTGTTTTACTATTTTACCTATAGAGATTAGTAAAAATATTTATAAAGGAAACATCAGATTATCAACCTTTATCTGACAAAATCTCATCCTGGATTTACTCTATCAATATTTTATTATAATTATAAAGTGAATTTCTAATTTTGTACATAATTTTCATGTAAACCAGAAAGTTCCTTAATTTGTCATATGAAATACCATTTATTATAATATTTAAACCTTTATAAGTATGAATTAAATTTTGTTTTAATTTGACGAAAGATCTAATTTTTTATTATTAAAATTTACGATAATATTTGTGATTTCTTGATAGCAGCATTAATTAAATGTTAAACAAGTAAATGATAAGATAAGCATCTTGCTGCATAGTATATATTTAATGAAATGAACTAATTTTCGATTATGAAAATTATTTCATTTTATTCAATATATACATTGCTGCAAAGGGCTGCGTTTTATTTACTTGCTTAATAATAATAATAATAATAATAATAATAATAATAATAATAATAATAATAATAATAATAATAATAATAATAATAATAATAATAATAATAATAATAATAATAATATTAATAATAATATTATTATTATTATTATTAATCGAATTATAATTTTGTAATGATTGAAATTTGTTCAATAACTTACTTTATATGGCATCATAATACAACGATCATAATTGGATTTCTTGGCCCATACACCATTAGATAAACACATTCTGGTTATATTTTCTATTAAAAAATATTTTAAAAAATATTTTTGAACAATTTAAAATTGAATTCAAAATCTTATAATAATAAATAAGGGAAATTAGTCTAATTTATTTTTCAATATTAATTGATAAAAATTTTGCCAAAAATTCTGCCAAAATTTGTGAATATCAAGTTACAGACATTTTTCGTGTTTTTAAATTTTAACAGAAATTAAATTTAAATCAATACTTTAGTAAAAAAGTTATTATTTTATTTTATATATATATGTGTGTGTGTGATCCTGATTATTATAACTTCAACGTGAATTCCAAGACATTTTGAGAATTTTCTAGGATATTCTTTTAATTGAAACTTATCGGCTCATTGTTCATTCCAATAGCTAAGAAATGACAATATGCTTGACGTATAATGAATTTCATTTGATAAATTACTTTTGATAATATCTCCGAAAATTTTGTGAGGGTGAATTGCATGCAATATTATTTGAGATCTTTACATTTACAATTACAGTACGCTTTACCACTTACTACGCTCGTTTAGTATATTTGTATTTCATTTTATTTTGCAAACACCTCTGATTCTGCGGATGAAAATTCTCTCGATACTTGGCTAAATTCTTTTTATTTCCAACTAATATAGCCAAGAGATTTGTTCAGCCAAACCTTTGGCGTCATATGATCAATTATTGACGGCATTAAGTTAATTTCTGTTTGTTATATTGTAAACAACCAAAGCTCCACTGGCACCTCGAGAATATGAGCAAGCTACTGATCTAAATCTATCTTGTCTTGCAAATTCAATACCAATAGTATACACAGAATTTTATTTCAATTTTTATTCAATGAAATGATGAAGAATACTAGATTTTCCAACTTCAGTATTTCCAATAATTAAAAATTTATATTGTTCTTTCATATTTTTTCTCAATAAAAAAATTATATTAAAATCAGAGTTAAAGAGATGAACTAATAATTCATTATAAATATAGTTTAATTTTGATTCAAAATTCGAACAGTTTTAAATCTGTCCACTTTTTACATTTTTAAACAAAAAACAATTTTTATAACAAAATTTATAAAATTTTATATTAAAAATTTATATTAACAATGCCATTCTTTATCAGATTTTATCCACAAATAACTAATTTTATAATTTTCATAACTGAAAGGAACAATGTATAAATAGTTTCGGTTTATTAAATAAAAAAATCATCTAATTATTATGACCAACGAATAATTTTGAATTCTTTGTTATTACTAGCACGATTTCCAGTTGATTCGAAAACTTCAATAGATAAATATTTTAAACCAACAACAATGGTAACTAGAGGTCCCGATTGTACACGTTCACACAAATTGTTTAACAAAATTTACAATAAAGTCTTTGGACTGAAAATTGTAGATTGACTCTTGAATTTCTGGATTGAGATTTCATTTTAATAATATTAGTTTTTACAGCTTTGTCCGATATTTAATTTCTAGGAATCTTGTTTGCTTAATAATGTTTTTTTTTCGCCTTTGATTTCTTTTCAATTGACATTGTATTTATTATAAAATCAACTAAATATAATTTTTAATTCAATAATTTTTATTTTATTATCTATAAATTTTCATTATATAGAAAAGTGAACGCAATTTTTTCAAATATATTTTTGTAATATATTTCAATAGCTCAGTTATTATTATCAAGTATGGAACTACTTAAAAAAAATTATTATACTTAAAATAAATTTTATTAAATTCCACACATATAATTATGTAATGACTAATAAACCTATAAATATAATAGGATTTTATTGAAGTAGTTCAATGCCTGATGATGACAGCCGAGCTGTCGAAATATATTTAAAAACATATATTTAAAAAATGGTGTTCTCTTAGTTTTATGAATAAATTACCATTATTATTTAAAAATTTATTATTATATAAAACTATGGTTAATAATTAGTAAACAATATAATAAGCCTTTGCTGAAAGTTTCAAGTTTATTCAAAACGAAAAATGAGAATTTTCGATTATTTCATATTATTATTATTATTATTATTATTATTATTATTATTATTATTATTATTATTATTATTTAAAACAATAAATGCTGCTACCAAGCAATCATCATTTTATACTTTATTATTATTATTATTATTATTATTATTATTATTATTATTATTATTATTATTATTATTATTATTATTATTATTATTATTATTATTATTATTATTGTAATTATTGTTGTTATCATTTTTTGTGTTTTATTATTGTACTCCTTATTTATTTCTCATTTAAATATTTCATAATTACATATGAACTGACAAATCTTTGAACGATTTTTTGACACATTTTAGGTGTAGCTCAATAATATCCATAAATAAAATCGACGACTGAATTATTAATAAAAACAATATTCCTGAAGTAGACTTCCTGAATATTATAGAACTATCAAAAGGCATAGGTAAGCTTAAAGGACAATTCACTTTAAATACGTCAATCTTTCGAGGATGCGTTATTAGAGATAATATACATGGTTTGCATTTTTACGCAGTATTAGTATTATTTAAAATTGCATATAATAAGTTAAAAAAATAATATAATTGAAAACCACCAGTTCCTTTGAGTTAAATGGAAGAATGTTTTTTATTTTTAAATATTGAAACTAATCTTATATCCTATAGTATGTTATGTTAATATAGTTTAATCTGTTTTTATATAATAATCAATTTGGGAAAATCAATTAGTGATTTCATATCAGATAATATCAGCCATCCTTAAGCATGTGTACAATGAAATTCAAACATACTTCAATAAAATATTGGTTAGCTACTATACATACATCAATGACTTTATATTATAAGTATTATATTATAATTATTACTTTATTATTTATCATTTTTATTTTTTACAATATTTTTTTCTTAATAAAATGATTTCTGCTTGATCAATAAAACTAGAAAATAATAAAAAAAGGTTAAACAATGAAATTGTAAAAATATTTAATAAAAAATTTAAATATCAGAAAATTAATTAAAATTTCAGAGATGAAAAAAATTATATAATTATAATTTCGATCAATCATAATATATTAATTAACTTCATTTTTATAAACTAATTAATATCATTTCATACATAAATAGAATCAAAGAAAAGAATTAAATTAAAACAAAATGTTGAAATCTTAAAAATCCTACTTATATCACTGGTCGACATTGTTTTACTTTGAAAATTTTAAAAAGGTTTTGAAATACATTCATGTCCCATTTATGACCCTAAGGGGGATTTAATCGTCATTTTACTCAATCTCATTCCATTTCCTATTTGAACGAAATATGTCAGGAATAATTGTATTTTAACTAAAAATGCAGTACATTTGAATTATACATTCACCTAGCATTATATCATCAACTCTATCTTTGTAACGACTTTCTATGGTGCAAAAGGTTGACGAAAGCTTCCTCCGTGATCATTTAAAAGTCAATATGACTTCAAAAAGTGAATTTTCGGCAATGTGTACTTTGATCTGCTAGAAAACATTTCTAAAATAATATTTTTGTAAACTATGAATCGATATTTGCCTTTAAGAACATAATGACTAGTTTAAGAAAAAGGTATATAAAAAACATTATTAAGAGAAACCTACCAAGACAGTTTTCCTCATATCTAAATGACTTTCTATATCAGTAGTTCATTTGGGCACAAGGAGTTCAGTAAAACGCTGACTTTTCATAATTTCGTGTCTTAAGCCCAACAGAAAACGCCTTCTTTAATCTAAGACATTGAAGAAAAATTTATTTTCTTGTTTTTAAGGGTTGTCGTTATGAACTAAAGACAAGTTAAATATGGTATTTAGAAGCTCATATATAATATTCTGAAAAATTAGTATATAGTTGTGCATGTTTCCCATTATTTGAGCTTCCCTGAATTCCTGTAAATATTTTAATGAGTTTTGAATCACAGAAAACGCTCAATTTATCTTTCAAATTTGTATAAATATCAGAGATTTGTATGGATTCAGATATTTGATAGAGAACATTTTATATCATAATTTTCACTTTATTAAAGAATTCCAAGTAAACTTGATCTTTTGTTCTATAAGCAGACGTTCTCGTTTCTGGCGTAGTACGCATTATGCCTTTATCATGGGTCCTGCTTAGGGATGTCAGATGACCGTCTCAAAAATACCGGACATTTTTCTGTTGTGCTATTTTAACATTAAAAGTCAGTGTCGAACCGTCGGTGCATATCCGGTATTCCTTCAATTTTTTCACTGAACAAATAGCCGTAATACCGGACAGTCCTGTTTAAAACCGGACATCTGGCATCTTTAGTCCTGCCCGACAAAAATTTTCATTAGATGGTCAAGCACAATTCATAATTGTTCCATCTGTGACTGATTGATACTTCTGTGTTTATTATCATCCCATCATGCCCATGCTCAATTATCTTGGATTTATTTAAACATGCTAATTCTCATTATCTGTATTCCTAATCACATCGCAATGCGTGAATGACACAGTGAGTTCTTCCCCAACTTTAGAATTTCTTGGTTTAAGTGCCGGTGATGCAATAAGCAGTTTCAGAATAAATACAGCATGCTGTTCAATTTTAATTGAATAAATAATAAAAAACCAGTAAGCTCACAGATGAAGCGTTTATATGTAATTATTATAAATTGATGAGAAAATGAATTTATGTGAACAAGTATATACAGTGTTCTTAAAGATTTTATTAAAAAATTGTGAAAATAATTAGTTTATTAATGTAATAGTCTTTATTACTTCCTAAAAAATGTTAAAAATAATCCAAAACATGACATTTGCTAAAACCTATATTTCACAATTAATCCAAGACTTATGGATATATTATTATTCGATTCATTTTAAAATAACATGAACTATACTATCTAAACTACACTTTTTCTTTCAACATTCATGATGCCCAACACAATTTTAAGGGGTATTCTTAAAAAAAATAATGCCGGTCAGAGTAATTAGATAAAGGTTATAATCTTATTATAAATTAATAAAAATAAACTTTAATACAAACCTTTATCGTTATAATAAGGCTTCAATGATTTTCCAGGGCATTTTTGTGTAGCCACAGTATTTGATATGGTGTATGTCCAATTTCTGAAACCGTCATAGGATGGTGGGCAGCATAATGAATTAGTAGCTAAATAATAATATATAAATTATCGTTTCTGGTAGTAAAATACTACTAAAAATTAAATTTAAATCAAGCCTTCACTATAAAATATCTCTCCTATAAATCTTTTCAATCTCTAAGAATTTAGCTATATTCCAATGTCCAAATATTTATTAGTGTTCTTTTTTATATTCATTTTCTGCCTTTTTATTAGTTTACACTTGATTAAAGAATATTTAAAACAAATATTAAATTAAACATAAAATTTAAATTAAATTAAGAATTCGAAATTTAATATCCAGAAGATCATTTCATTCTACTATATTTAAGAATAAAAATGATGATAACTGTATACCGCAATTAAATTTAAACAAAATTCTATACAGAAACGGATATAACAATAAGAAACTTGAAAGAATGAATTCAAATCGAAAAAGAATTCATTCCCATACATAAACAACGTCTTCATATTTAGAACAAGAAGTTTTGCAAACTTTAATAAAATTAGGAGTAAATGTCGAGACCAATCATTTGATAATGTTTCTATTAAGTCAGGGAAACACTGAGGCTTTCAAGCAGGTATAACAGAACCCAAGTGTAATATTTATTCAGTATTTTATTCTTTAAATCTTATTGGAAATTTCGCTGCAGAAAGTCGTAGCGCTGCAATTTAATATTTTATGTTTGTGCAGGATTTATTCCCATTTTTCACTGCATTAATACATTGCTAGAAAATTTTACCCAGAAATCTAGAAATGTGTAAACATTCCGTCTAATTGAAAAGAGTGTCTAATGCAGTGATTCCCAACCTTTTCTAGCCCATGACACACCAAAAAATAGATTTTTTTACTGGTACCCCTAAACAAAAAATTTTGTAGTTCTTTACTTCCTAAAGTTTAAATTTCATACTATAGCATTTAGATGAAGATATAAATTTTGAATTTTGAATTCATATTTTTAACTATCATTGAAGTGAAAAACATTGAAAAAAAAACAAGGGGTATTCAAAAATTATTATTTAAAGATGAAAATGCGGCCAAAAGGTTGCAAAAAAACTTTCCAATATAAGAAGCATAAGCTTTCGAATGATAAAAGATAAATGTAAAAGATAAAATGTATCTTAGTATTTTGAAAGCTCCTGAAGGACAGGAGTTCTTTTTTTATTTTAATCTTATTTATTTGAGCTTCCCTGAATTATTAATTTTTTCAGGGAATTATAATTTTCCCCTGAAAATAAATCGATTTTTCCTTGTTTATTTATCATGAAAAGTCATTTTAAACAGTGGCTAAAATAAAATATTAAATTTTAAATATTTATAAAATTTTTAACTGTTTATTCAAATTTAAATTATGTGGAATATCTGTATTGTTTTAATTTCAAACACGTACTTTGGTTATTTATACTAATTTTAATAAAATGATTAAATGAATGAAGATATTGTGAAATATATTCTAATATTGACTTTCGTCAATGGGTTGTTTCTAATTATTGTTAATATTTAATTGACCAAAATTCATTATTTGATAATAACTATCTTTAATTCAACAACTTCGTGATATTAACATCTTTTAAAATCCGCGTAATATTCTACTTTAAATTATGAAGCTACATTAACCATCCTAAATTATGGCTAATACAAATTGGATAATTTATAAACGATTAAATTTTATATATGATAAATCTGAAAATATGTCTGTTTATACATACATATTTTCATAATTTAGAATATATCTTATAGATAAAATTAATAAAAATGAAAATAGAAATTATGATTAATAATAATTATTATAATATTAATAATAATAATAATAATAATAATAATAATAATAATAATAATAATAATAATAATAATAATAATAATAATAATATTAATAATAATAATAATAATAATAATAATAATAATAATAATAATAATAATAATAATAATAATAATAATAATAACAATAATAATAATAATAATAATAATAATAATAATAATAATAATAATAATAATAATAATAATAATAATAATAATAATAATAATAATAATAATAACAATAATAATAATAATAATAATAATAATAATAATAATAATAAAGGATCAATACAAGCATTTTTTGTGATACCCAGTACAGCTCCCATTAGTAAACCAGTTTCGAGCATTTGGCTCTCGTCAGTATTATGCAAGAAACGCGAAATTTTCTCTTTTTCTAAGTATACAAAAATGTTGAATGAACTTCATTGCATATTTTACACGGTACAACGCAATGCTTGCTGATTATCTGTAAACTTGTAAACATGGTGTATGAAAAATTATTTATGATTTTTCAAAATAGACAATTTAGACAATTTAATTTTTTTATTATCTAATAATGATAATAATACTAATAATAATAATAATAATAATAATAATAATAATAATAATAATAATAATAATAATAATAATAATAATAATAATAATAATAATAATCAAAGGAAGAATTTACTTTATCCTTACGAATATAAATATTTTAAACTGTAAATTGAAATAATTATTTAAATACTAGGATAAACATCGATAATTTTATTAAAAGCATGTCATAAAAATTTACAAAAAAATCAAGATATAAATTTTTTATTTAAACTTATTGGACAAATGCCATCGAAAAGAAAAATATAAAACTATTATTTACTATCAATGGTAGACAAATTAGAAATTTTACTAAATTTATTAAAAAACTTCTTTTTAATCACTTAATTTTGTCAAATTACTTAAAGAAAGTCAACGCAATTTAAAATTTAAAATAATATTTTTCATTAATAAATTAAAGCAAGAAAATGTCTCAGTAATACTATTTTCCAAAATTGAATTTACTAACTCCTAAAAATTGACCTTCGTAAATTTAAATTATTTTATTTTATTTTTGTCAACTTCATCAAATTTGCTGTTTCTTTGATAATTTTGGATTTAATTTACTTCTCGCGCAATATGAAAATCGTCACTGAAAAACTTTTAAATTTCAAGCTGATTTCCTTTTCAAGATTAACGAAAATTTCTGAAAATATTTAACTGTCTAATGAACATTTGCTAAGTTTTCAATTTTTAATATTTAGAAATCTGTTTCTAATTAAATTTTAAATTAATTCAATCTGAATTAATTATTTAAATTATGTAATATTCTCATTTATTATATTCATTTTTTGTAAAATCTTTAATATAATATAATTTAATATATAATATATATAAGTATAATTTTTTGCTTTTTTGTAATTTTTAATATTGTGTCACATTTTAGAGGCCATTAAATTCATTGTATTTTTTTAGAAATGCTTATCAATTTAGTACGATATTTTAACTGTAAAGTTATTTATTAGAATTATCTTGTTACGATATCGTAGAACTATTTAATGTTATTATTAACTATTTATGTTATAAGAATAGAAGTGATATACCTAAACATTATTTAATAATACTACTTTAGGACGCCTTTAAAAATAACCAATTAATAACTTCTACCCACCAGAGTTGTACTTTCTTTCTCATATGTACAAATAAATCTTCAATATCTTTATTCAGCAGATTTTGAACATTCAACACAACATACTATTAATTAATTAATTTTAAATTTTTTCTCACATTCCCAACTTTTTAAAAATTTTGAAAACTATGTTCACACTCGTCTGTCCATACCAAATTATTTTCATTACTTCCACAGGAACTTTCGATTCTGGTTTATATTCTCTCTAATATGTATTTCCTCTTTAATTGAATTTTTAGCATTCCGTCTTGATATAATTTTATATTTTCCATGTGATTCTTGTATTAAGGTTGGTTTAAATGTCTATATTGTACATTTTGGTGGTAATTATTTTGGATTTTTACATATGATTTTTATTTTACTATTCCTGTTCTAAGCAGGATTCCAATTATTTTGATATTTAACTGTTTCTACATACGATTTCTTGTCTATCATCGCGACAAACTTATTAAATTCATCTAATTCTTCTTTGATCTCATATTTTTCCATTATAGCTAATATTTCTTCTAATGACTTCAAATCCTAAATTTTCAAATCATGTCATATATTTTAGTTGCTTTGTAAAATTAGCTAATAATGTGGTCGGCATATTAAAGTCAATATTTTTATTGGATATCCTAGTGTTAAAAGCGTCCATAATCAATTTGAAATAATTAAAAATTTCAATACGCTAAAATATTTATTTTTAAATAGAACATTAATATATATATATATATATATATATATAATTTTATATTTTATCTCACACCTACTATGGCAATATCAGAAATTAGTTGTTCATTTTTTAAGAAAAATCTTTTACTTCATTTGTACGCTAACAGTTGAGTCGCCTTTTAAAAAGATTCAAATCGCAAATGAAATCATTGAACTTCACTTGAGAAAACAAAATAGGCTCCTAATGATTCATTCCTATTAGTTGATTATGTTTCATATAGATCACTCATATGGCTGTGAATAATAGAATCATCCTAATCATAGGTTCCCAACGCAGACGGTATCACCACGGTGAGTGCCGCAGAGATTAAGGGAAAGACATTTTTATGAAAACGATTTAATAAACTCTTTGATTTAGTTATGAAGTTTTTGAAAACAAAGACGATTTGTTAAGAAATGATTTATTGAAATGTTAGAAGCTTATATAATTAATTTATACAATAAATTTTAATGAAACGAATTTATAGCTTCAAGCATAAATATTTCTTTGTTCTTGTCAAATCTTGCCTTGTACAAAAGAAAGTTGGGTTGAAGACAATTTTATCAGCATTTGAAAGCGCCCAAAGAATACTTTACAGATAAATTTAATGATGTCTTCAACATAATCATTCCAGGTGGGATCCTAGAATCTACCCTAACTTACAAGTTAATATAATTTTCAACAAACGATGAGTTAAAATTGAAATTTAGAAATGTTTATCAAAAATTTTGGCTTCAAAGGCAAATTCCAATATTACATTCGGTCTTATGGGCTACATAGAAAGATTTTCATTGTATTTTCATCATCATATTAAGTTTACAGGGAATTTAGTCTGGTCAATCTATTAATAAAGAAATGAAACAGATTGTAAATAGTGAAACGCGGCGATTTAAGATTGCCAATGACTAAAACAGCACCAAATATCGAAATATTAGAGTCTTCAAACCAAGCTGAACCCTCTCACTAATAATGATCGTGTTGATAATGATTTTCTTTGGTTGGCCAGGATCTATCTCTTCCTCAGCATCATTTTTTTGTGCCTGGCATTCCATCAAATTGAAGCATTAAAGGACCAACATGTTCTTGATGGTCTTTTACTGATTTTACTAATGCACCTCCTGGCTTGCTATAACTATGAATATAGGCTTTTGGTTCTTTATCAAATGCGTTTCCAATATTCCGTGACATGTCGTCCAGAAATATTTTATTTTAACACATTGACGGACAGTAGAAACAAGTGACATTTGAAAATTGACACTATATGACGGCTATAGACGCAAGTGTCCGTCAACGTGTTAATTATCAATTTATATTAAAACCTATTTCATTCTTTATTGACTTTATCCATAATTTATTTATTTATAAAATATTTATCTATAATTTTAATTAATGTTTTCATCACTGGATGGAACAAATAATATCATATTCATCTTTTAATAATAAATATTTTTTAATCATACTTCAAGCAATATATCGATATTGTTAATATTTTCTAATAGAATAATTTTAAAAAATCTGTCAATGTTTTCAAATATATAGCATAGTTCATCTAATGGAGGTGCTATCGAATAACTCTTTGAAAAGAATGGGTCTAACGCAAAAAAATGCTGTAAATATATGATATAAATCTTCAAGTATTGATAAAAGCAATGAAATAGGAATGTTATTGTCGTGAGAATAAGGTCGAATACCAGACTCTAAACTACAATAGTTGATATTTCATCAATTACAGGTTTCTCAGTTTCTACATAGACCATATTCACAGTCATATTATCTCTGTGTTGTACTTATTGTTTATATATTGAATTATATAAGAAATCATAAAATAAATATGGCAATGATTTAATTATTGAAAGAGCCACTCAAACATTCGTCTTACGAAAAATTTCGACAGACTGTCA
This sequence comes from Schmidtea polychroa, assembly GCA_959609185.1. Lineage (NCBI taxonomy): Eukaryota > Metazoa > Platyhelminthes > Tricladida > Dugesiidae > Schmidtea > Schmidtea polychroa. Next base: position 96,379 of record CAUHTR010000469.1, on the reverse strand, counting down.
TTATTAGGTAGGATAATCCTACATGATAATAACAGTGAGATTGTAGAAATTTATTACAAGACAGTTGATGGGGATGCGATTTTCAGTGAATAAATTATGAATACCATTTCAAAATCAATGATAATTTGGATATCCGAAATCCCGGGATTTTTTGATTTAAAAATAGTAATAAAATAATTACTTATATTTTGAAATATAATTTATTAAGATTTTTATAATATTTGCCGTAGTCTATCATATTTTTTTTGTCTTAAATGATTAATAATCAAATAAAAACGCACAAATAAAAAGCACATTGTTTTCTCTTGTTTTCACGTTCTTTTAAAAGACAACCCCTGTTAAAATAAACATAATTAAAACTGGGTTTTATCAAAAATTATTAAAATTAAATTCAAATTTTTCAAAAATGAAAACGTTTGGAAATATGAAAAATTATTGTTTAAGATCAATTATCAACGATTCCTACCATTTCATGAACCGAAAGCTTTTGCTTTATATTGAAATCTGGTCTAAATAATGAAACAGTGAATGCATTATGCTTATCATGTTTTTTCTCAAAAATCAATAAAAAAATATTTATTTAATTAAATCCAATATCTAAAAATTATGATCCTGAAGTTATGGGATTGAATGTTTTAATGGTAATACATTATACGTAGTGCAATTCTTGAATATGTTCAAATAAATTTATGTTGTTTTTGATGCATTCTTCGCTTAAGTAGAATAATATAAAAGAATATTTTAAAAATAAAAATTGAAAATCAATTCAATTTAAATTTAGAGAAATATTTTTATTTACCATTTAAAAAAATTATCACTAAATCAATGTCACTTTTCTGGCAATGACTTATTTTAAATTTAATAATTTTTATATATATTTTTTAATTTGTATTATTTTTCAAGATTAATATCTGAATACAGACCTATCTAAAAAGTGGTTTTAATTTAATAAAATTAATTGATTTACGTATGACTAACTATTTTAATTGTGATATTCATTACGATTCCTAATTATAGACTAATTCCCCTTGGGATCAAAATTAAAACTGTCACTAAACCACAATGACTAAGGTTATAAAAAGAATTCTTTAATGTATTGGCCCTATCATTATGTAAAAAAGTGAGATATAGAGTTTTTTTTTATGTTTATACGGTTAGTTTTTTATTCAATTAAATAAGTATTTACCACGTGAAAATTTAAATCTATAAATAATAAATTACACCTAATTCTGTTTTTACACGAAAGATACGTTCCTTAAAAAATTCGTGAAAAAAAAGATATTGGTTGAATGAAAAAATAATAGATTGGTTCCATACCTAAAAAAGCAACAAAAGTACAATAAACAAACAAAAGTATAATAATAAATATAAAAAAATCCTTGATTTGGAAAAAAGAAAATAATATCTGAAATTCATTAATATAAAAAAAGTAAAAATAATATAAACATAACAAATTTTTATTCATTATCATTTTCTGACACACGAATACGTTTGCGTAAGACTACAATATCACTGCTATCACTCGAACTATTTTGTTCACCTTGGGAAATTATTTTTGTATTATTATCACTAGTCTCCTGTGTTGATAATTCAGAAATTTTTAGAACGAAATCAGTTATTAAAGATTGTGTTTGGTTTCGTGTTAAACAATTATAAAGTTCTCTGTAAGATATTCATATATTCATGTATGTATACATAATTTGAGAAAAATGAAAATAAAAAAAATTAATAGAACATCAAAAAAAATTCATAGAATATTGAAAATCGTGTTAAAACAAAGCAATTCGTGAAATATGAGAAAAAAAATTCTTTTTAATTCATGTAAAAACAGAATTAGGTGTACTTCATAAATATAATAAGTGTAAATAATTTTATATAATTTATCTTGACAAAAGAAACGCAATTTTCAACCTTTCATTGAAAATAAGATCTTTAATGTAAAAACAGGCTCACAAGATTTGACTAACTTTTATTGTAATGCATTTGTGTATATATACATGTAAATATACACAAAACCTTGAGGTTAATTTTAAAAATTAAATGTCTCTGTAAAATAAGTTTTTTAATATCTTTTAACTCTCTTTAATTATTAACATAGAATAAAAAGCCTTGAAATTACAATGAAAAATAAAAATGAGAATGAGTTAAAAAATGAGAAAAATTTAATAAAAATATTTTCTTTTGCTTTAGCTGTTTGATTAAGTGCGTGTTGGATTGAATTTTCAATAAGATCCGGATGTTAACAAATAATTTATTGCGAATAAATTGTTATTAATTAAATCAACGTTTGAGAAAATCTTTTCACTAATTATTACAGTCGTAACAGAATCATTTTCAAATTTTAATATACAATTTTCCCAAAAATGAAAATAACTTTGTTAAATACATTTAAAATCATTGAAAATACTAAATAAATCTGACTGAGAGAATTTATTGTAACATAGTACTGATAATGCGTTTGGCAGCGTTACATTATGAAACTTACATAATAGCTTCTGATTGCGATTTTATGCAATCAGATTTTTACAGTTAAGAATATATTTAGTTGCGATACTTTCGGCAGAGACATGTAATGTGTTGCAATAAAATATTCGTCATTGCCAAACTGACTTCTCTTCGTTGTTTTTAAAACAGAACTACAAGCTTTACTGAAGAACATTGAAATTTTCCCTAAATATTCCAGAGAAAGAGATGTCGTCAAGTTGGCGGTCGGAGTGATACAAATTACAGGAATTCACGGCATTGAGTTTTTAATCGAAAAAGCTCGAATATTACTGGAAAGTTAAATGCCTGGAGAAACCCAAAACTAAAAAACAGAATCTGTGAGTGACATAGTGCTGAAAAAGAAAATTCAAATGCTTGGTGTGAGGTGAAGGCCATTTTGTTAAAGACTGTAGACTTCCGTCAAAGCAATAAGGTGCTATGCATCAGGATAATTGAAGCGTAAATCCTTAATTTATTTTTTAATAACTCATTTTTTTCTGTATAACGCCAAATATCAACAAATGAAGTTAAGTGTTAAACACACTTTCCGAATAAATGTTTCAGCCTTGTACTTTAATTAAAGTAAATTAATTAAAATTGATCAGAAAACTTGTGAAAAGTGATTTATCAAAATTTGGTCTCAAAAACCTACAATTTGAAAAAAAAGATAAAAATTAAAAATACAACAATAATAATTTCTTACTGAATGCACTTTTAGTTCAAAGTAATTAAATTTACCCTTTCATTTAACAAACGAGTTGTAAAAGAAATTAAAATTTATTAAAAAGATAACTGTAATTTTGTATCAATACATCGATTTTGACTCCTGCTGAGCTTTCAAAATATTTCTTTGATTAGAAATGTTTCTAATCTTCAAAATAACAAAATTTTACCTTATTTTTTGTTTATTAACTATTAATAGATTATAATTTTTTCCAATTTTTTATATTTTGAATCGTTAAATAATTTAATTATTTATTAAATATAACAGTAAAATGCCAATGATCCATAAATAACAATTTATTGATTAAGATAAATAAATTATAAAATTATTAAAAAAGAAAAGCTTTGAAGAAAACATTAAATATCAGAATGCAATTTTATTTTCATCATTTCTATTATTAAAATTAGATATAATCAACTGGATTGGTTAATATTCAACCTATTGTAAATGTGTTTCGAAAGAAGTGGAGTACTATAATTTTAGGCCAACAAAATTTATATATTAATTGAATAATACTTTAAAGGAAATAAATGAAAATTTGAATTACAATAAGTAAAATATATTCCTTTAAATAAATAAAAATAATTCTGTAGAATTTCAAATTAAAAACCTTGTGTAATGTCAATGTTAAATTTTATTTCTGCTCTTCCTTTTGTACAAAAGAAACAAAAGAATATCTCTATACTAAAATGTTTTATTTAAAAACATAGCAAATTTAAATCAGACTAGTAAGATATTTCCTGGGAAAATGTAATGCCTTTATGATTAAAATTAGTCAAATATGAGATCCCAATTTATATATCTACCATATCAATTCGTGTAGTATCATTCGTAAATCAGAAAATGTTCATCCAAATTTTAGCAAAAACATAGAAACAACTTGAAAATTCCTTACAAGATTTATCGTCTATTTGGTCTCAGTTGTATTAACACTACAGTTAATAAAGGCAGTGTCCAAAATTTTTGTTAAATACAAATAAATTTGATCTTTAGTCGTGAAAATAAATAAAATGTGAATGAAAGCAAAAGCACGTCAGAGGTGAACAAATAATAATTATATAAAAGATTTTAATGACAAATTATAAATGATATTATTAAATAAACAATAAATAAAGTTGTGAATATTGAAAAATGGGTTGTATGCAGTAGTGAGTTATAGCAGGGGTGGCCAACAAGTCGATCGTTAGGCCAATTTTGGTCGATCGTCGATCTCTCGCAATGTCTGGGAAAAATTCCGTTTACTACCGTGACAAGCCAGAAGATTTTTGGAAATATGTCAGCCGAGAAAAATATCCTAATGTCACCAAAAGTAGCGAATATATCTATTCTTGTTTCGGATCTACATACCTTGGGAATCGGCATTTTCATACTTGAAGCTAACGAAGACTAAACAACGTTCTGTCCTGCCTGATTCCCATACAGAAGACTCATTATTAATATCTTTGTCGGGATATACAGCTGATTATAATTCCTTGTTTAGAGACATGCAAACTCAGTCTTCCCATTAATGTTAAGGGAACAAAGTAAATTCTAAATCTGCATTTAACTGTGGCTCCTTTGAATTAATAAATATTGTTAATAATTATCGACATTCTTTTAATTCCTCTGGACGTGAGTATTTGGCCCTTTAAATAATTATTGTTGATGTTTTTTTAATTAGGTAGATAAGCCGTATATCTATATTTCAGTACGAGATGTACTTACGAGCTATTGATCAATTAGCAAAAGTAAGTCATATTATTCTCTCGTGAAATATTTTCTTGACCCAAAAGAACAAGAAAATGAAATATTGTAATCAAATTATCAGCCATACTGTGCATTTTTATAACAACTTTTTTATATTTACGAACAAATATTACAACAACTATACATTTCAGTTGATAGAAAAACTAAATTTCATTTTATGTTAGTAAAAATCTATCTCGAAAATGTGTTGTAAAATCGAATTTTTTAGGTACCGCATGTACGGAATGTGCTATCAGAAGTTTAGTTTGGGAACTTATTTTCTTCGGGATTCTAAATCTCGAAAACTAATAAGTGATTTGAAAATAAAAATAGGTTTGAACATATATTTTACGTATCTACCCATACCTCGCTGGAATACACCTTATGCTGAAACACAGTTTACAAACATAGTATGCATTACACACCCATTATGACAATAAGTCGATCTCAACACACTCTTAACAAAAAAAGTAGATCTTGTATACAGAAACGTTGGACACCCCTGAGCTATAGGAGGCTCGCAGGGGCTCACGAGAGCCCTTTGTTAAATTATTCTATGATTTGCAGAGCCCCATAGTTCTTCTTGGTAACTAATTTTTAAAAAGAAAATATAATACCATGAAATCATTTCCATTACATACATTTGTAAAGCGACGATTTTTGTGTAAAATAAACCATTTAATTAACATTATTTTGTTTTTTTATGTCAGTCGCAGTGACACATTATTAGGGTACTAGTTCATACAATTCTCGAGGAAAAAGAAAGAACGAGCCTCTTGTTGTATGTATATTATAAGAAAAGTCAGTAAGCTGCATGGCGATAGAATAACATTATATACAAGAAATTCTAAACGAAATTTCAAAAACATTCATTTGACCGCACACGGTAGGTTTAGTGTTACAGTTGAGTATTATTGTATTTCTTTTCTATTAATTAATTTGAATAATTCAAAGCAATGAGATTTTAAAGACATTCATGTAAATAAATATTACATTTAAGTAGTGTATATTTTTTATCTAATAATTATAGGGGAAAAGAATTTACAAAAATGCCATTAATGCCGATCGATATGATTTTGAAAAATTTAATAATAAAGGTGAGGTCATACGTAATATGTAAGTTAAATAACAATGTTCCTCATTTTAATTTATCAATGTAAAATAAAAAAGTGTAAAATATAGATATAGTAACTGAATAATTAAATTTGTTCAAAATAATAAATTGACATTAAGATTTTACTAGTCAATCACAATAGCAATTTAGTATTAAAAGTAATTTTTAGCAGCTGTTGATATTAATTATTCCAACTTATTTTCGTTTATTAGATTTCTAGTAATCTTTGAATGGGGATATTATTTTTCAAATAATACGATTTAGATTATAAATACAATACTTGGACGCATTTTTACATTTTGCATAAAAAGTGATTGCAACTTAATTTATGGTTTGTAAACATTAATATTAACTTTTTGAATTTTTACTTTAATTATGACCAATAAGATGTTAAGTAGAAAAGTATTCAAATTTTAATTTAATTAATTTATAATGCCATATTTGTGTCTTCTGTTACAAAAGGAAAATAAACAAAATCTTTATTTTATGAAATAATATTCAATCAGATGTGTGTCGCATGAGGCGGAAATATTCATTTGTGCTTGTTTGTAATATGAATTAAGTATGCATGTGTTTGATTAATCTGTATCAATACTAATCCTCAAACTTTCTAGATTATGTCATTGATAGCACTATAAATTTTCAAATAACAATAACTTTTTTCAAAATATTCACGAAAATTAAATGGTTTTATTTTAATTTTTAATAATGTTAAAACATAATTTTTCTAATTTTATTTTCTTTTCACTACTATCAACCTAAAATAATATGTATATTCACAGTCATTACCAAATATTGATAATAACAACATTCGTATCTATTTTAGTAATAAAAACTTATAATATTTAACACCTTGCCTAAAACCATTTTCTCATTATTATGCGCACTTTTAAGTTCATCCAAACGTTTTAAATCATTATCTCTCATTTACTGTCACTTTTCAATGATTGCATTTAATACTTAAATCGTTACTCCCGGGATTTTATGACTATATTTATAATTTTTTAAAGCGAGAATTAAAATTAAATAAATATTTAATGATAAATAATAATTGATTGACATGAAATAGAAAATAAAAATTGACTTACTATTTTTACCAACTAATTCATACAGAGCGCGACAAATATCATCAATCTCAATGATCGATATATTCGACATGTCTAAATAAATTATTATTTATTTAAAGTTATTATAGAAAAATTATATATATATATATATAATATATATATAATCAAAAAACATTAAGATATCCAATAAATACGAGATAAATTCTTTCACATAGCACTAATATTTGTGATCGTAATTTTTAACGCTTTCGATTTTTTATTATGCCTTCCGTACAAAATAGAAAGAAATTATACCATAACAATCAAAAAAATTGCATAATATTAAAATACAAATAAGAAATGAAAATGTACATTTTCAAACTTAGATTAAAGTTAGATTTTTTAACAGATTATAATAACTATTTAATGCTGTGAAATTGTTATTTCACTTTCACTCCAAAAAACAGCTTTATCTGTTTGTGCATTCGTTTTTTAATTGCTGATTGGTTTAGTATTTAAAGAAACAATAATGGAAATTATGTCCTTTTACATGCAAATTTTAGTAACTCTGATCTTGACAGTGAAGTTTTAGCAAAATGTCAAAAATATTAGAAAATTGGTTGCGATTTAAGGGTTAATGTAACATTATAATGAGAATTAGGGAGAAACTGATTAATATTTATAAAAACTTGATATGCTTACTATGATAAAAATAAAAAATCACTCTGAAAAAGAAATCGACAGAGGTTTGCAAGGTCCAAAATAAACATTAAATGAAATTGTCACCTTACTGAAATACTCAAAGTATGTGCTCAAAGAGGTATGTATGTGAATATAAGCAAAAACGTAATATGGGAAAATCTGTAAAGCATAAATATGGTAAAAAAGAAGGATATATATATGAAACAATTTATGAAATAATTCTTTGGCACGATTAAGAAAAATGTAATTTAAAAATTAGATCTTACTATGCAAGTGAATATAAAAAATATTTTTGTAATCATAGATAATATGTTATTATTTCACTAGAATATTGTTAAAGCACTATTATTCTTTATGAGGTAGTCCGAGTACTTATTAAACTCACAACTCACCACTTACAATTACAATATTTATAATTTATTAAATACGTTATCAATAAATAAATTAAGAAGCCATAATTCATATTAAAATCATCTAATGACATTAATTCGTATTAGATATCTTTATTCTTTCATATTTTTATAGGTTTTTAAACTATTTTCTATGTTATATTTTATTCAAATCTCAAAAATATTCTATACTATAACTTTATCATTATTTAAAGTAAAGATTTTTTAAATTATAATTATAATAATTATATAATAATTAAAAAAAAGTCGAAATATATTTAAAAAATTTATAATTATATATATATTTGATATTTCTTTTGATCTTTTTAAAGAGCTGCTGAGACAGACAAAATCTAGTCAAACTTTTCATTGTAAAAATACTACATTAAGTGTATTTTTAATAGATCAAAGCAAATCTAATTAAATTATTAATTAAGAAATATTCAAAATTATTCTTGATAAAAGCGTCTTCAATTAGGATAATTTTTCCAATTTTGATTAATAATATAATTTAGCACTTTCAATAAATGAAAATGTAATTGTGACATCCATGTCTGATGATGTTATAAATAGATCTCCCCCTGCAGGGTAAATTTGTACTATCAAATATTTTCATTTGTCAACGAAATCAATTCTATATTTTAGATATTTTAAAAAAGATATAAAAGTATACATTTTTCAGATAATTCAACATTCGATCCACAAACCCACCCATATTCAAAAGTGAACAAATTTTGGTCTGTTTATAACAGATCTTCAAAGTTTATTCTATTAATATCTATGGAAGTATAAAGGTAGGTTAGGGTGAAAGTAATGTACAATATTATTTAAGCAACATAATATCAAATCAAGAGTAATGGTTAATTATAACAATATATGTGGTAGAGTTGATCGAGTGAATTAAAACCTCGGCCAATATTCCGATTGCTGGAAAAGAAGCAAAATATATTATTCTAAAAATTATTGTTATATATAAATACAATTTTAATTGAAAAGAAATCAGTGGTGAAAATTGAAAATATTTCTTATAAAAATATAAATATGTGTATGTGACCAGTTGATGGAGGGGGAGCTGGTTGGGTCAAATTCCATGAATCCGGGCCACTTACAATTTTGCAAATTAAAAAGGTTTAAACGTCTTAAGGTTTTTTAAATTGTTATGAAAATAGTTTATTTATAATAATGAAATCAAAGTATACTTTCAAACAGTTTATTTACTATGGGTTTCCATATCTTTTCCCAAGGCCCGGCGATTTCTGTCAACATCCTTATATACATATTCCTGGAAATAATCACCATGAAGACATGAACAAACCGATGTGTAAAATATTTTGTTTGTCGTGATTCAGGAGAAGATATTTGCGGATTTACTAATAACCTTTTAATAAAACTTGTGTACAATATTTTGAGAACCCACGATATACATATATTATCTGAATACCAGCTTTTATAAAACAAACCTCAAATTTCATCAATTTATAATGAGACATTCCTCGAATAAACCAATAAAGAAATCGACATATTAATAAAACTAGTTCAGTATTTTTATTTATTAAAATTACTAAATAAGTAAAATTAGAAAATTATGAAGACATTTATGTTATTATATATTTGATTTGATACTATAGTTTAATGACGAAAAATTGTTTTTAACCAACTCTTAGAAAAGAATTTTCTTATATTTATTGAAATTTTATATGAAATGCAATTAGGAAGTTTTTGCCCCTCTGGTATCACTAAACATTAATTATATTTTAATTTCTCTAACTTAATCATATCTAATATTTTTTAATTTAAAATTTAATTTAATGACAATCTTCGTTTAAGATTGTTTCGAAATCTCACAGAATTATTATCGAAATAGATATTTTAATGGAGTAGACCTTTTGAAGTTTTATTGGTGAAGTTTAAAGTAAAGAAAGAGAATAACAAAATTAAGATTGGAAATAATCGAAAAATAGTGAAGATAACCTACAAAATTGTTTTTGTTTATTTATCTGTAAATAAATTAAAACCCTGATTAAATAGTTTGAATAGAATTTAACTGAAGGTTAACATAAATTATTTTTCTACAAACTTATTTTTATTCTCAACAAAATTATATTCTCAGACCAATTATATCCAATCACCTTAAATCAAAATTTTTAAATATATTGCTTAGAAGTTCTAGTACCATTTCCGCCATACAAATACCAACGATTCTTGTAAAACCTAAATTGTAAACCTTTCTGTGGAATCATGAATGTTTACATAAAAGTAGCGTCGATTGCGTTTCCTCGTTCACTCGTCAAGAGTAAGGCTAGATTTCTTTTTGTCTTGAATCTGCATTTTAATTTTATTCATCAACTGATTTTTGCAACATTTTGTGAACAAATTTCATTACATCTGCTGAGTATTTTTGCCTTTTGTGATGGTGGAAATAAGAAAACATTCCAACGCTTGATTTGTCAATAATTCATTTGTCAAATATTTGTCAATTGTTAATGATTTTATTGCTTGGTAGAGGTTCCCGGCGATTAAACATTAGTTGGGCTACCTTAATCTTTTTTACGTTCTTTCATACTTGCTTTGTGCAAACCAAACTAGAATTTGCTGATTCTTTGCACGATAACCTTTCTTACACATTTTGCATGCAGTCATTACATCTTTCGTACATCTTGGAAAATGTTACCAAACCTCGGATTCTATATTATTGTAAGGTAATTATGTATAAAAATTTATTAACACAAGGGTATTATCAATATTTTAAATAAATAACTAGAAATTTCGCGTTCACCTGATGGTTTATTTCAAGTTTATTTAGCTAACTATGAAAAAGCGTTTAAAAATCTATACTTCGTATAAAATGCCAAAATTTAAAATGTTACTATGTATATTCTTGTCAAATATATTCGTAGTACTAGAATCAACAGGATAAAAGTGAATAATGTAAATTTCAAATAACAACCATTTCAAATATTGCTATGCATTTTAGTCAATCATATAGATAATATAAATCAGGTGGAAAAGTGTTTTTTATCGATGTATACACATAAAAAAACATTTACCATTCTCTACTGAAATGCATATTTTACATATGTAATAGATGCTTTTATCTTGCTTTCTTCGTGTATAAACGTCATGGCCTTTGATTTACTACGCACAATGCGTGCGACTTTTGAAATTGAAAAAAAGCTTTTAACAGGTAAAGAATTTCCTAGTCACTGACATTTAATAAATATTACATGATAAAAAAAATAATATAATATTTTATAATATTTTTACAATTATTAATTTGTAATAGAAAATTTAAATAATACTCAGATATGCACATTGCTCAACGTTTAATTATATTTCGATCAATTAATTTAATATTAATATTTCTTAGTAGATATTTAATTAATAATTATTCTATAGATAATCTATATATTAAATTTTCATTTTTATTGACATTATTAATTTTTTTTGAAATCTATATTTAGTTTGAGATGGTTGAAATAATTTGGAAGCTATTTATTGATAACGAGAAAAATAATGACACGAATTGTATTTTCAGTGGAATTGATAATAATAAACTGTGACAATTTCTAAATGAAAATTTAAAATTTCCCATTTTTTCTTGTTTGAATAAACAAAGGAAATTGAAAATAATTATAATTGCAATTAATATTAAAGAAATATAAAAATAAAAATCTAGAAATTTAAAATTCCTGAAATCTTTTAAATTTTTTAAAATTTTTATTAATTTTAATTTTTTTAAAAAAAATTTCTAAGGCACAAAGATTGTGAAACACTAAATTCTCATACTCCATGAAAGAAGAAAACATATTTCCAACAATCAGACTGGCAATTTTATTGACTTATTCGATACCGTTGATTGCTGCATGTTCGTCTTTAAGAAGAATTACAACAGAAGTAAAAGTGATGAAACTTTGGAGGAATTGAACAAGGTATGTCTATGTAGCAGAGTGGTTTCTGATTTTTTTAGACTTAGATATCGTGGGTTGGTTATTGTGTCTCTAAATTCAGTTTAAAGAAAGTACCGCAAAACAAAACGTTTGGGATACATATTCTAGAAAAGAATGTTTTGATATTTTATTGTTTTCTTTATCTCGTTTGTGTTAGAACACCTTCTAATGGCATTATTCTTTTCCCTAATTAGCAGAACGATTTTAAGTTGGATTGGGAAAGCTTTTCCACTATGTAGATTATTATAAGTAGTGAATACCACTGGACCTCTACTAAGAATTACAGTAGTAACTAGGAATATTATTTATGAATCTTTTCCAGAGAAGAATCTTATTTCCAAATTTTAAGTAGGAAATTGCTAAAATGGATAAGAGGTCACTGTCCGTGACTAATCCTTGTAATATTTTTAATGGCTTTTTCTTTAAAATGTGTGTGCCACGTCATTCATATGTGTATAATATTCATATACGTATGAAATCAGATGAACATGTAATGTGGTAATTAAGCCAATGTCTGATTTTATTGCTAATTAGATAATTTATATAAAGTCTGGATCATATAAGTCAAGAGATCAGTTTCAGCTTAGGGATTTTTTATTTTTGAAGAACACATCTAAAGATTTTATTTTCCCCAATAAGAGAGATAGGATCTTTAAAGATTAGAGACACTAAGTCTCATAAGTCCTGATTTTCAAAAAAAAATGAGTTAAGATTATGATTTCTAATACGAATTCAGTAGTCTTTAAAATGAAAAATGGCATGAATTAAAGCAAGAGTGATATAGAATATATATTTTTGAAAAATATAATTATGAAGAATATCATAATCAAGAAACTGCTGAAGTTAGATGGTACCCGTTACAAATGCTTCCTAAAAGAATCATTATATTTTTTAATTTTCTCAACATTCTTTTGCTATTCATCGCCATTCTGTCCATCTTTATATAATAATCTATGAATTAATACAATAATTTCCATTTATATCATGTTTCAAGATTTTACTTTTGTTGATTGAAATAATAATTGCATTCTACCTACACTTTTTCATAAGACCATTCACTGGTCACTTTTTCCAGCCGACTATTTAGTATGTCAAACTACACAGTAATTTATTCATCATTTCTGATCTATCAATAGTAAATTTGTCATTATTTTTTTATTGAGAATATAAATAATTTAATTATTCAGGAAAATTATTCTTGATGCATTTTATCTCGCATGAAAAGTTTATCTGAATATAAATTACACAGTTATTTGTTAAATGTTCAATTCAATGAGTTTTTTGATAATAAATTCTCAAAATTTAGAAGTTTTCAAAGAATATTTTTTGAATATACTTTTGTTTGAGGCAAAAATAAATGTAAAGCAAATCATATTTCATTTCTCATTTTGAATATACATTTATAATTTATATAGGTTTATTTGAAAATAAATATTTAAAAAGATAATTTTAAAATTTCCTATTTCAAAATAAAAATAATTAATAATTAATTAAAAAGAGAGTTTGAAGACTATAAATCAGTAATGTATCGATGTTTGTTGAGTATCAACAAACATCGATATATTACTGATTTATAGTCTTCAAACTCTCTTTTTAATAAATTTAATGGAAAAAATAATCAGTGGTGAAATTGGAAGAAATAAAAGTTCTTATATTAATTAATAATTATTAAATATTAAATTATTATTGTTATTAATATTTCTTAACAATACGAAAATTTGTCTTTACTTAAAAACAGTAGAAAAAATAGATTAAAATCGTTTACACTGAATAACTTTATTTTGATAATATATAAAGATTAACTTGTTTACAATAAAAAGAGTAAAAATTAATTGATTAAAAAACATTGTCACTCGAAATAATAATTTAATATCACTTACAGAAATGCAAAAAATAAATAATATAAAAGAATTGGAACCTGGCGAGATGATACTAAATAAAGCATATAAAACGCACTATATTCAAAATGCTAATGAAGTCAAAAAAAATGTGAAAATATTTTTCAATTGAACTACCTAATTGTTTTGACATCCAAATAAGAATCAAACTCAATTTACAAAATATATAAATCTTGAAATCAAATTTATATACATCTCACATTTATTATTATTTTTATTTTTTTAGTATTATTTTTTAGTATTATTTATTTAGTATTATTTTTATTTTGTTTGCCAAAACATTTTATCTTCTTTATCATTTTAGTGGCCGTAAACTATTTTTGATCAATGCTTAAAATTACAAAGTATTTTAGGCAGTGGGAAACTTTAATATATGTAAATTAAGTATATTGAGTACAAAGTCGGAATTCTCTTGTATTTTCCATCTAATATGTCATCGTCTAGTAACGAACGGAAATAACTCCGAATGTGTAATATCAAATTCTTTAGCTGGTTATAAAAATTTTTACCGTTAAATCCTTAAAAAAATAATGAAACACTTGTAATCCTACAATATTAAAAAATATTTAGTAAGCAAAACGAAATATTAATTGTAAGTTATATTCTCGAATTTTGACAGTGAATAAAATTAAATAATTTAACTGTATTTTAATTGTCTTTTATTATTTCGGTTGCTATTAAAATATTAATAAAATTTAGATTGGAAAAATAATTTATTTTTAGATGGCTTGTGTAATATTTTTGTATTTCATCCAAAAGCATTTAATAAATTCATGTGTGGATTAATTTTAAAATTTTTTACTTTTTAAAGGAACTTCGAATTAATAATTAATTTCTAACTAACCTAATCAGCCTACTTATCAGATAAAGTTTAGTTGATCTTTCTCATTAATATTTAAATAAAAAATTTATTGCTCTTTTATAGAAAAAAATTAATATTATAAAAATAGTAAATGTTGATGAGAGTGCGGTAGAATTTTGTGTTAAAATTTGGAAATCTGTTGTTGTTTATATTTAAAAGTTTCTATATTTTTTCCTTCAATTTTTCAAGTCATGAGGTAATAAACTTTGTTCGAAAGTAGGCATACTTAAATGTGATTTACCTTTGCAAATTTTAGGTAAGTAATGTGAGTTTTTGAACTACATTTAGTACAAATGATTTTATAAACTAGGGAATAAGTGGGAATCCCAAAATGAATGGATACTTTATAAAATTCTATTTAAGTTCTTCCAGGTTCTACAAAGTCTTGTAGCATGTGATTGTGAGTTACATTCTTTTACAATGGTTTGGTTAGAATTTAACAGTTAAAAGTGTTTCTATCACAAAAAATAAGTTTTTGCTTCTTTTATGCATTAGAATTTCTCTGTAGTTTTGACATTAAATATTGGAATATAATATCTACTGTTATCTCCAGTGATGATCATTTTTAAAACTGTTATCGAAAATTATATAGAAAATTATACACATTTTATCGCAGATTCGTTTCTCTTAGTGATTTGTTGTACCTAATGTTCGAATTTGGTAGCATTTTAAATATTTTTTCTATCTCAGTAGATCGTAAAATGCGTTAAATTGAGATTATCCGCCAAACTTTTAGCTTTTACTAAGGAATCCTGCTCCACTACTATTGATACAACATCGTCTAAGTTTTAACAAATAAATGTCAAATTTAAGTTTTGTAGACAAAATCTCTAATAAAAATCTATGGGGTATTTCTCTAATAATCAAAATAAGAGAAAACTTTATAAAGCCTTTACAATTCAGGTTTAAGTCACATTTAGTAGATGACCTGGAAGTTCAAATAACTATCGTAAGAGCTGTATGAGGCTAATGAATCGTTGGCTAAGCATTTCTGATATATTAGATATCAAATATAAAAACAAATAAAAGCAAACTGACAATTTTCATAATTTACTTTAATATCAAAAAGTTAAATATCCCTTCGAGAAAGTGCATGTTTTAAGTAGTTTTTGAAACTTTCCTAGTCTGGTATTAAATTTGTATGATATATGAATGTGTGTGTGTGTGTGTGAAATTCTGATGTATAATTCATACATGAGTGTAGGTTAGAGTGAAGAAGCCTTATCTTTTGAACAACTATACTGGCATTGTTGGCAAAGTACAGAGCAACTAAGTAAGTCATTGATCTCATTGTATGTGATCGCAAGTGATGGGTTATGATTTCATTTACCTTAGCTCCATAAAAAATATATTTATATATAAATTTAAGTGATTGAAAGATCATACAAAATCATAAACAAAGTATCATACTTGGTGCATGAAAGTCGTTTGAATCAATAAAGACACAACAATTATCCTTTAAACAAATTTCCATAATTTTTTTATTTGTCTTGGTGGCTCATAAATATTCAAGATTACTTATTCTTATCTCATGTGCTGTGCGTATAAACTCGATTTATTACATGTAATCTATACTAGGCATGTCAAACTCATCCTTCAAAATTTCGATCAGAATTATTATATTTATTGTTACGAGGCAATAGCTTAATGTAGCCGTTGTAGTAAGTATGCAAATTAATTAAATATAATAAAAAATGTTACAATGCTTCTTAAGTTTTTTTTATGTGGCCCGCGGCATACTCAAAATACCTTATACAGCCCTTGGTGCCTTTTGAGTTTGACACCCTTTATCTATACTATAAATTCTATAGTTATTATATTCTTGTAAGTTAACAAATAATAAATATATATTAACACTCACATTTTTATATTCTGGTACTTTTTATTCCTATGTAAATCTATGATGCCACTAGCATACTCTATTGATAGACCGATTATTTGATCTTGATAAAAAAAAGTATTTATTTATTTATATATTATCCTTTAATAATATTTTAGTAAACAAAATACTAATTTAAATAACACCAAATTACTTTTCCATTAATTATTTATTATTTAACTTGAAATTTTGTATACACCTAGGACTAAGAGGTTTTTAAGTAATTTTATATTGTATTTTTATCAAAAATTTGAATCTTCAAATTCATTTTCATATTTTTTTAAAATTTTACCGTCTCAAATTTTCAAAATTTTTATAGAAAAAATATAATATAAATACAATTAAGATACGTGTGAAAAACTCAATGAAAATATGAGAATTTAAATGATTAATATTATAGTTGTTTATTTCATCAAAATTGGTAACAATTTCGTTTATTTTTGTATTTGTATCGAGCAACGCAATTCTATTAATGTTGTTTACTTTTCTTTCTTGATACACTCTAAATATTTTGCCTTACGGCTGTATAATATCTTGGGACCGGCACCGATAAGGTGATTTTCTATTATTTCAATAAATAGAAATTTTCAAACTTATTTATATATAAAAATCAAAAATAGTTGTTTTGCTGGATACAAAATCCTCAAAAAATACACTATATTTAATTCATCTAATTTACCTTAGAAAATTCAAACAACCATAAAAATGATGTTAATTACAAAATATACACTCAACTCTTTTTTACACGATTTCGAAATAACACGATCCACAAAAAAGAACAATTATTCCTTTTTTGCACGATTTATTCGATCTAACATAAAGTGACCAGACGTCACGGATTATGCAGGACTTTCCAGAATTTAAATCGTATGTACTGCATTGATAATTGTCCCGGAAAGTGTCCTGTATTGCACATCTTACCTTATTAATTCAAAATTAATTGGTTATTTTCGAAAAGTTGAATTTGGTTCAAAAGAAAAGGAACTAGCTAGCGCTGAAGCAGATTTTGCAAATCACGATATAATGCATAATCAAACATTCCGATCAATGGACTGTACATCTAAGCTGATTCGTACATATTCGAAGCCAAAGTTTACTTGCACTCGCACAGAAACCGAAGAGGATTATAACAAATTTATTTGTAAATTATACAATTCAGCAACTTATGAAGACTGGAAAATATTGATTTCATTACAAATTAAACTTTTAGATCTTCTATCTCTTCCAGGTGAAAATTTGAAAATAGTAGCTAATAATTATAGAAATATTGAAGAAATCTCGTATAGAATATAAAATTCTAGCTGTTTGTGCAGATAATGCAAATACAAACTTTGGTGGCCTTCTTAGAAAAGGAACAAATAATGTATATAGTAAACTTAAGAACCATATTCAGAAGCCAATTATTAGTGTAGGATGTGCTGCACATATAGTGCACAATATTATTCAGTCAGCAGCAGATAAACTTCCTATTGATATTGAAGGGATCATAATTAAAATTTATATATATATATATATATATATATATATACAGTAAGGGCTTAATTATTGAAAGAGTTCTGTGAGGATGCAGAGGTGGAATACATTCACTTGCTAGTCTACAGTAAGACTATGTGGTTGGCTATGATGCCCCTATTGAACGAATTTTAAAATTATATTCTCCCTTAAAATCAAATTTCCTATCCATCGACAACTGTCCAATAATTCTGCAAAATTTTTCGAAGATAGCTCAGAATAGTGGTTAGTCATGCATAGTCAGGCAGCAATATTTTACAATACAGTGAAGAGTATTGAAGGTGATAAAATTACAATTATGGAAGTTTTTACGGAAATAGACAATTTAAAATTGAAGTTAAAAAAATGGATACGCAATATCTACATCTAAATGTCCGTAGTCAGCTAAAAAATTTAGATGAAAATGGTTGGTCCAAATCAAATTCCTTCAAATCCAATACGAATAATTTTTATAAAAAATGTATTCAATATTTAGAAGTTCACAGTATCACAATTTGAACATTATTATTGCTTTAAATGGATTAATCTAAAAACCATTGTTAATTGGCAAAATGTACAAGAAAGTTTTGAATTTATTCCAAATTTTAATCATAAATTGGAAATGTTTGATGCTGATAAAGAAGAAAGAGAACTTTTTGATGAGATATCATATGTAAAAAAATATGTTGATGCAGCAAAAGTAAATGCTTGGAATGAAAAAAAATTCCAACCGATGTAAGGTGGTTAGAAATATTTAATCACTTTCATACAAAATATATACCATTCAAAAATATTAACAAAATAGTTGGTTTTGCATTATGCTTGCCAGGCACTAATGCTACCACCGAACGAGTATTTTCAGTGGTCAATAAGTATTGGACCACTTGAAAAAACGCAATTAAGCGTGGATACATTAAAAGCGATACTGCAAGTGAAGTGTAATTTTTCCTATTTATGTAAAGAATTTTATAAGTTTATTTCTAGTAATGAAGATTTACCAAAAAATGTCCACTTAGCAGAAAAATAAGCTTAATTAACGTGTACTTTAAATAGTTACACTTATTTATGAAATAGTATTAGTTTATTTTTATAAAGTTTATTTCTTGTAATAAAAAATAAAAAGAATAATAATTTTATTTTTTTGTTAATTTTTTTTTATTTTGATATTAATTAAATGAATAAAATGAAAAATCTATGATATTTTAATTCGGAACAATTAAATAAACTAAGAAAATTATGTCCTGATGAATGCGTTAAGGTTTTTTTTATTTATTTGAACTGGTCCTGGATTTCAGCATAAAATATATATTCACTTTAATCTAACACGAATTGCAAAATAATTTTATAATTTTTAAAAAATTGAGCCATTTAAAACTTATTTTATTTCTCGAATATATAAAAAAAATTATTTACTAACAAATTGCATTATTATATTTTGAAATGGACAAATATTTTATTTCAATCAATATAAAAATTTATTATGAAATACCTACTCGTTGAATTAAGAAATTTAAATTATTAAAACATAATGTTTCAGTTGGCCATTCTTTAAGATAGGCGCTTCATAAAAATCCGCCTAGGGCACTAGGCTTGGACAAAATTTCTTGAGCCGCCCCTGGTACTGAGTGTTAAAGAATACAATTTAAGAAAAATTTATATTCCAAACAATGTCAAATTACGAAGCATGTAGAAAAAGATTTTATAGTCTGAAAGTACACGAAATTGAAATGAAAACAGTTCAAAGTTGATGAAATTAAAAGATTTTAATGATCAATTTCCATTAAATATTTGACAGAGCTCTATTTTTGAATTTGCAATATGTTGGCGGAATAAATTTTAGTGAAAAGCCGGGACATTTAGCTTGAAATCAGACAACTGAAAATTAATTTTTGTTCACAAATTCAAAATTATTTGTATATTTGGCAGTGTTAGGATCGATTGATACCATATTTGTTGTAGAAGGAAAGATGAATTGTCTTTTTGTGTAATTATGGACTCACATTACATTGCTCTGTGTATCCAAATGATCTTAAAAATTAAAAACTCAAAATATTACTTGAATTTCTTAACACCACTTGGGAATAATTTACCGAGTATTGTTTATGTTTTATATAGGCAAACATCTTTTAATGTGTCATAATAACCTAATAACTTTCGGCGGCATCTTTAAATTAAGAGTTTTAAATTTTTACTTGTTAACAAAGTTAGCATTTCTCATAAGTAATAAAGATAAGAACAGTTATTAATTTCAAACTCGTCGGTTTATACAAGATCATTGTCGAAAATTCATAACAAGTGACATAATTAAAATCATACTAAACTAAAAAAAACATCATTTTACAAGTATGATATTAACAATAATTAACTTCAGATAAATGATGAGTTAAGAAGAACAATAGCTACAATCAATAGTCATAGTTAAGCTATTGCCTATTGTTATAACTCAATTGTTCATGAAATCATTAACAACTTGAATTATTTACTACACGATAAGTCATCTCGAAATAAATTCAATACGATTAACCACAAAGAAATTTCCCACAAATTAAAGTACCACAACACCTGCCTAATTTTTAGAGATCGATACAAAAATTAATTCCTTATACACACTGATTTCAATGTAACAAAATTAATTTGATAATAAGTGATAGTTTATGTAAATTGTTAAATACCACGACAATATAATCAGATTGAAGTAAATAAAATTAATCATTAAATTAATGAACTTACGTCTTCCAAATGAAATCATTAAATTGGAAAAAAAATTATCAGTATTTAGCGTAATTAAACAAATATAAATCTGGAAAATTTACGAACTATTCCAAAGTATGTTAAATATTTTATATATTTAAGAGAAAACATTAATATAATACTTACATATATAATTACAGTGAATTTTAAAATATTACAGATATCAAAAATACAATATATTATATTGTATGATTAAATAATATTGAATATATTTCATCATGGACTAAATTTATCTTAATTATAAAGATGCTAGTTCAACTTAGTAAGCTAAATTTGTTTTATAATATACATTATTGCTATTTAATTTCATTAAAATAAAGTATTTTAAAATTTACCGAAATATCCTTTTTACAATAAAATTGTCGTATATCCAATTATATTTTTCAATTCTTCTATTGTGAATTTCGTGATTTGATAATGAAAAAATTAATCCAATTCCTAAAACAATCGTTTTTCACACAATTAACAAACCAACCTAAAAATACAATTGCGGTGACATCAGCATTTCAAATTAACATTAGTCCTCAAAAATAAACAAATACAGTTATCTGATTAATCATAAATTGCTTTATTTATTGTCTAGTTCAAAGACCATTGGCTTCCTAATTCTAACTGGTTGAAGTAGCTTTGTTAAATTATCCAATCAGAATGTTTGATAAAAATAGTTCACTCAATCGAATTGCAATTTCCATTCATTTATGCGTCAGATGGATTTTTCTTTACAAAAATCAGGAAATTCATTTTACTAGGAAATCAAATTTTTCTAAAAATGAAATACATTTGTCAATAATTGATTAATCGATACAGTTGTGTGTGCTAATTAATTCGATCAATATGAAAGTGCAAAAATTAAGTGGACTGATTCATTTGTTATTATTTATTACATTAATCAATATTTTATGTTTCCACTTTTGTGAGATAGAATGAATAGATTTTCGAATCTGTCAAAAATTCCTCTTTTTCCATTTTTCTGTCACTTGGGAAATTTTCAGCCATGGTCAGATGATTTGTCAATTCATAAAATTTGGAATCATCATATTCTGTAAATTTTTAGTATACACCTAATTTAGTTTTTCTCATTAAATTAATGCCCATTTTTATTTAATGCCGCTAAATACGTTTTTTCATTCATATAGTTACTGTGACAACACTTTGATAGGTTTATTATATCTGATTTCCTTGGAATTTTAAGATATTATGGGGAACAGGAATAGTCATTCAGGTGCCTCGTGATTCATTTTGCTCTTTACACTATATGTTTGAAATTCAAAATATTTTATTATAATATTGATTGGTTTAAAAAAAATATTTGCATAATTCTACATTGCTTAAATTAAATATAAAATAAAATAATTTTATTATATAAATTAATCAATTCAGTTTAATTTTTTAATTCAGAGTCCATTTTTATTTTATTTTTATTAAACATTAGTAATTGATTAAGATTTTGTAGAAAACTTTTTAATACTGATGAAAATAATTTTTAACAATAAATTAAAACATTTATTAATAATAAACAATAATAATCAATATTTTGCATCAGAGTTATATTCGTGCCTAGAGTGTTCTACCAGAATAATTTTGTTTTTTCATCATAATATTTTTAATGCCGAACTATATGAAAAAAAATCATTTTTTAACAATCTAAAACAACTATGAAAAAATGTTATTTGGGCTTTTAAATAATAAAAACATTGACGTTTTAAGTTGACCCTAGTCGATAGGATTCAGGAACTCAAAGGTTAATAAATCATAAATCATAAGTAAAATAAACCCTTTCATCTAGTTAATATCGAAGCTTGAAGATATTGAGAATCATATTAAAAGTATGAAGTTACAAATAGCTCGAAAATTGTTAAGCCAGTTGAATTTATTGATAAATATATTTATGTATTAATATTTGCATTTTACTCATTTGAATCATATAATTTTTTGATATAATCAATAAAAAAATTAAATTGATCTAAATTGTTATTTTTTGCGTGTCGACGCCAGAGAAATTCACTTATATGGTTTTCTATATTATTGTGACAAATACCAGTTGTTAACTTTCTTTTCAATGTTCTATACTTAAGAGATTCTATTGTTTGAGTATTTGTACCAGTTTCACTATCAACACATTCTTCAGAATGATTAACAATAAAATGTTCAAAACCAAGTTCAGTCAATCGATAATATGCTCGCCACTTATCTGAACATATAATTGTTCCTGGTTCAATGCGTTTCTGTATGCTTGTGTTTCTGCATATCTTTTATTTTCTTTACAAATCTCTATTCTTAATTCACCTCTACGTTTTTCTACTTCTCCTTTAGCTACTTCTACCATACCAAATATTCATCTGCCATCTACTTTTCGGCCTTTATTGTACTATTTTAACAAGCTTTGCTTCATCATTTTTTATTCGACTTCTTCACCGCCAATTTTTCTCATGGGTTGATGACTAATTCACCATTGAACAGTAACTTCTCTACAAAAACTGTTT
Organism: Schmidtea polychroa; assembly: GCA_959609185.1. Classification (NCBI taxonomy): domain Eukaryota; kingdom Metazoa; phylum Platyhelminthes; order Tricladida; family Dugesiidae; genus Schmidtea; species Schmidtea polychroa. Next base: position 72,884 of record CAUHTR010000469.1, on the reverse strand, counting down.
CACTTGATGTTGTTTTTCCTGGAACTGATGTTTCTCGAATAATCACTTCATAATTAGTTATTCCAACATAAACATATTACTCGATCAATTGATATTTCAGCATTAAACAACCAAGAATTTTTCGAAGTAGTAACATTTTAATCGTGATCAATTGGTTCTCTTTTGCGGATTCGAATTTTCATTTCATCATCACAAACTGGACAATTTGATGTTTGTTTAATAAACCTTTTTTTCGATAAAAAATGCAACTAATTTTTCTTTCTCGTCAACAATTGTACACAATTGTCTTAGATAATAAATTTTAATGACATAAATTATGATCAATGTCTTAATAAAATGTGCTTAAAATTGGTGTATAATTAGAATATTTTGATTTATATAATAGATTCTATAATCATAAAAATGAAGAAAAAAATGTTTGTCTAATATTTTAATAAAGATTAATAGAGAATTATTGTAGTATTTTTGATTATAATTTATTTAGAAAATAAACAAAAAAAGATTTTTAATTTAAAATTTTATTATTTCATTCAACACAAATTTTAGGTTTGAGCATAAAAATAAAAAGGTATTTGATCATTTGTCAAAATGAAAATAAATGAAATATCATAAAAATATAGAACGAAGATGACCAAACAAAATCTTATAACACTATTTAAAATTTACATCTGATCTTTATTTATTTTTTTTGCAATTAGAATTTTATTACTTGTCATCTTTTATGTTCAATGATTCGTTAGTTGATTAACCCTTAATTGCATTATGTAGCTAATTTGCAACATACCAGAATTTCACGTTTAGATCTCCTAAAATAAATAAGAACTAACCATTTCATAGTGTTGCTTGTGAGCTACAAAGCTGTTAAAACGGATTTAGTTTATAAAGTGTTCGTTTAGTTCATTATTTTTATAATAATATATTCAGTCAAAGAAACGTTATTTTATTTTATTCAAAATAAATAAAAAAATTATGTAATTAAGGGTTAAATATGATGTAAACTACCTGGATTCGATCAACTTTTATTTTATGTGTGAACTCGGTAAATTAATTAACACCAATTTAATTATTATTCATGATCGATGGATTAGTGAAGCACTAATATTTAATCTGTCAATTATTGATCATTTTTATTATTAATAAGTCCTGAAATATGCACATAATTTGTATGGAATTGTTTGAATTATTTTTCTGCATTGCCTTTTTAATACATTAAAAAGGCAGTGTTACATTGGAAAAAAAAATTTTGAAAAAAATTAAAAAAAATTTAAAAGAAAACAAAATCAGATGACTAGCATAATTAAACGATTTTACTGATTACAAAATTATATTATATTTTCGGTTTTTTTTTAATTTTTTAAATAATTTTAATAATATTGAAGTGTTAGTGAAAACCTTTCAAAGTTCTGAAAGGATAATGTTTTAATCATTTCCATGTTTGCGAAACATGATTAAAAAAAACGGTTTCATGTGACTTTTCCTTTGACACAACTTTTGAAATATATAGAAATTCTACGATAACTTAGTGTCCAAGAATAGATGCTGGAAACAATATATTTCAGGAAATTAAAGAAATTCATTCTTACATTCTTTTCGGAAATTAGATTTTTTTCGTTTTACATACTTTTGACAAGTTGATATTTTTGGCATAATTTCAATGCTTAAAATTTGCGACAGGTGCCTTTAAAATAATACCAGCCATAAACCGTAAATATTTAACTTAGATAATGTCAATCAAAATATACAATTACAATTTATTTATTAACATTAACTTTTGCACAATTTTAAAATTTAGTCAAAATTATTACTTATCTACTGCTTATTTGTTTGGATTCAAGGTAAGACTCATGCACTAAAGATGAGTTTAAAATTGTGTTGGTATTGTCGTATTCTGAAGTTTCTACGAATTATAAGAGGAAAATAAGGAAGTAGATGTGAAATTTAAATTAGATCGTCTCTAATTCATGTAACGTAGGCAATATGCTTATTAATAAGAGGATCTTGTTTATCAATTTACATGTAATAGGCGCAATGACACATATACTTGAGATACTTCCCGTCACCATTTTAATTGAGTTTTTGAACATTATGGACCGAAGGAATAGGCAAATATTAGTGAACACAATGGGTATATGAGTAAAATAGACATGTGTAATTTTATGTATGCTGGTGTGGTGGTGGAACGTGCAATATGTGAAGGTTTACAGAGAAGATGTGCAAAATCTTATGAACACTTGTGTTTTGAATGTTTTTAAATAGTATTGTTTTTAAAATTGAATTGTTTTAAAATGTATTAAATTAATAAGTTAAACAATTTTTAATTTCTATTTAACAATTTTTTTAAATTAATAGATTGTTTTTTAAAATTATAAATATTATAAATAGTTAAACATACATGGCAATGATTTAATTATAAGATAACGCCAACCAAACATTCTTTTCACGATATGTTTCGACAGTTTTCCTGTCATCATCAGGTGGGATATAATAACTATACAAATTAAGGATTTTAAACAAATTTATTAATTATATAAAATATTTTAATAAATATTTTACAATTTTGTAAATATATTTATTATAAATAGTCAATATAATTGATTATTTAAATTAAATTAGAAAATGTCTTTTTCTAATTAAGAAATTTGTGTAATTTATTTTCTATCCTACCTGATGATGACAGGAAAACTGTCGAAATATTTCGAAAAACGAATTTTTGAGTGGCGCTTAGTAATAATAATTAATATTATTGTCGATTCTTATTAGTGCAGATCAGCTTATTTATTTGACTTCGTTCAATTATTTTTTAGAAAATTTATTGTAAAAACAACTTTAAAAAATTTGTATCAAACTATGGTCATTCCCAAACTTTCCTCCTATAATCTACCTCTATCACATTAACAAACAATAAAAAGCTATTATTTGTAATAAATTATCAATAGGAATAAAATAATTTCTGCTGAATTTAATTGTTATTGGGTTTGCGTTTAAGTTTTGTCTGTCAGACAGAAAAGCAAAACAAGATAGACAATATAAAAGAATATAAAAATTCTGAATAAATAATTCAAAATTTGTTTTATCGAATGCATTTTTGTTTGATTATTTTAATGTGCAATTACGCTAAAATTTGAGAATGTTTAATTTAAATAATATTTCTGTATAAAATATCAGCTGTCACAAAGTTTTAAGGAAATTAATGTTTATTTATTTAAGATTTTTAGAATTATAATACATAATGGGAAAAGACCTTATTACCTCATTCCAATCGATTTATTTTACTAATATTTAGTAACAATAAACTAAAAAATAAAATATTAAAATAGAAGTTTGTAATCTAAAGAGTGGAACCTTGACTACATCTTTTTTGCTTTGATAGTCTCTACCACTTCATGTAAATTTGATGAAAGCAGAGAGTCAAAGATTTCCAGTTAAGTTAACCAAATAGTATCGAATACAAACATTCATATAACAACAAGATTATTTTATTTGATTTTTTTGGTGTTTTGAAGAGATAAACTTCAGAGGTGTTAGGCTGACTGTCTACATAGAGGTTGAATACTTCTAAACGTGCCCATGACTATTTCATCGTCCCATCCGTTTACCCACGGTAGTGACCACGTTGGTGCTGTACACAATGGTCGAGAGTTAATGAACAGGTGAGCTCCATTGCTAGGATTACTCCCTATTGCGCTCTCTATTCGGGTTCAGGACTGCCGATAGAAGGGTTTACGTAAAAAAACTTAAATGTTGAAAGTAAATTAAATGGCCTATAGTCTCATGAACATTATCTTAAAATATTGTTTACCCACGGATTAGCAAATCATTCTTTCCCGTCATAGAATTATATTAACAAATTAATTTAAAAACAAAAATGAATAAAAAATATAAAAAAAGAGAACAATTTTATAATGAATTTACATGATATACAACAGAAAATATAGACTGCTAGTTTATGGCACCTGACAAGGATATGAATCAGATAGAGTAAGCTTCGGCTTCGACCAGAAGCTCGTCCAAATTGAATATCGCATCGTCAATATCGACGGCGAATGAGATATCACCAAGTGTATAATTCGGCTCAGGTAATAATAATAGTATTAATATTAATAATAATAATAATAATAATAATAATAATAATAATAATAATAATAATAATAATAATAATAATAATAATAATAATAATAATAATAATAATAATAATAATAATAATAATAATAATAATAATATTAATAATAATGATAATGACGATACCCCCCATCCAATGAACATTCGGTTTATACTATCGATAACATATTGTTATCGTAGCCCTATTTGTTTTCATTAAGCGACCAAGTCACATGAAAATATTTGATTAAATTTATCGAAATATTTTGCAATCTTGCAAAGTCAAAATAAACGGAAGTTTGTAAACTAATCAATTATTCGTATTCTCGTCTTCTTTCGTGTTTCACTCTGTCACTTTTCGTCCTAGTCTTTTATAAATAAAAATGTGGGTTAGGGAAAACCAGATCTTTCTAATGGCATCAAGGATTTTAGTCACATGAGGATAATATTGATAATGTGAACACTCAAAGTGTCAGGATGATAAAACCGATTAAGTGCGAAAAAATGGATAATGGTTAACTTAGTTGTTCCGCTATATCAGGGATGAGGACCTTTAGGATACTGTGATTATAGTGATAACTCATGGTGGTTATTATTTATTGACTTTACTTGAGATTTATCTTCAAAGACAAGATGCGCTGTCTGTGGAGCTAGTGGTAACATCTAATAGGCTAACCATATTTCTAGAATTTTTATTATTAATTGTCTGGATCAACTTGCCATTGGCATTTTAATGAGTTCTTTTACAGATACGGGCTTGTTCTTTCTTCACGACTGAGGAACATTTTAGTTACTATGAAGATTCATACTTGTTAACTCATTCTGCAGCTTTTGATGCATCCTCGATTGACCTTATCAGGCGCTTCTTTTTAAGATTATTGTATGCATAAGAGATTACTATATCGCGTTTCTTTCTCAGGGTATTCCGATACAGCCATTTTTCGGGTAATCTTACCACACTTCACACTACCAAGAGAAAACTTCCCTGAGTTTCGACCGTCTGACGATGTGAAGTGTCGTAATGCCACATATATTTATAATATAAAAATAGATTTGGGGGACCTGCACATAAAAATATAACCATAAAAATTAGAAATTAAAATTAAAATTAAGATGAAAAACAAAATACAATTCAGTTACAAATTTTTAATTGTAATTACAAGTTTCCCATGTCAAAATTAAAAATGAAAATAAACCTAAATTCGGATAATTTTAAAGTGAAATGCTTCATTAGTTCCAAAGAGTTTTCTGATTTATTATCGTTTAGATTGATAAAAATTTGGGAATTAAGCAGTTGAAAAAAAACTGTGGTTTTTTCGAGTTTAACAAAAAGTAGTTTTGAAAATTTGTAAATATGATTTTTATCAAGTTGAAAAAAATGGAAGTGATCTGTCAAGACGTCGGTTAAACCAATCAGAATTGATCACGCCTTCACTTTTGATCAATTAATTTTCTTAAATTTTGTTTTAAAATTGATTGGCCAAATTCATTTTTTGTTTAAATTATTTAATTTTCAATTTAATTTTTCTCTTTTTTTCTATTTTTCTAATTGGTTGAACGATCGCCTTTTATATCAATCTTACCCCTTGAGAAAGATGATATTTTCTGCTAGTTTGTGTCTTTTTTTGGCGTTCTTTTGTTTTTCATTAATTTTATTAATTTTGTTTTATTTCTTATTTATTCTTTTTGTTTCGTTTTTATTTGTTTTTTTTCATGATTTATTTATTTTTAATATCTTAGTACTTTTTATATGTTTTTAGTGTGGCATTGATCACTTGGGTTTTTAACAGTTATTTAATCAGTTTATTTTTATTTAATTTATTTTATTTTTTACAATTTCGAATCACCTGATTCAACCCAACAATTTTGTGACATCCTATGTTTAGTGAATTGAAGAAACCTAAGTCGTTGACATTGCTTATTTTCCCAGAAAACATTATAGTTTTATTATTAATTGAAATTTCAAAAATATAATTATGACATTTATGGACGTTTAAAATTTTTGACATGCATCTCTAAATGAAATATTAGGAAATTATAGATAATTATAAATTATATATAGATAATTATAGATAATTATAAATTGAAAAATCAAATTATTCAGTATAGGGAATTTGTAAATTTTTATTTATTTCAAGAACGCTGAAAAAAATATATTAAAAAAACAATTCAAATTCAAATACATTGAGTTTATCAAAAAAACTTAATTCCAAATTTTTACAATTTTTTATTTCTATCCAAATAAAAAAAGATCACTTCGAATGAAATAATGGTCTAGAATCAGATTGAGATGCAGAGCAGATATGGCTCACTCAATTAAATTAATATTTAATTAACTTTCTTAAAAGCTTTCGTACTTATTATTATTATTATTATTATTATTATTATTATTATTATTATTATTATTATTATTATTATTATTATTATTATTATTATTATTATTATTATTATTATTATTATTATTATTATTATTATTATTATTATTATTATTATTATTATTATTACTACTACTAGTTTTAACATCCTTTTACTGATAGCACTCCATAAATTCCTGGTAAAACTAGTTAAATTTTCAGCAATTTATTCCATTGATTTTTGTTTAAAAATTTTCGAAATTGTTGTCAACAGTTTCAAAATTAAAAAATTGTTGCTGAATAAAACGAGATTTAGACATTCATCGAGGTAATAGATAATGAAACCAATTTATCGATGTTAAAATTAGTAATAAAAATAATAATAATAATAATAATAATAATAATAATAATAATAATAATAATAATAATAATAATAATAATAATAATAATAATAATAATAATAATAATAATAATAATAATAATAATAATAATAATAATCTTAAAATATTTCAAATTGCTCATTTAAATATAAATCCTCAATAAACTGGTAAATTCTCATAACTGTTGTAAATTTCTGTTGTTTCAAATGAAAGGATTTCTTAGCAAGAGTTTAAATACGATACCAAATTTAATAAAGTCCCTGCTATGTAGCGAATTTAGTATAATGGTAGTTTTCCTTATAAAAATCATCTTTTAAATTTATTTTCAGAAAGGCTGTTTTTAAATTTTTAATAAGTTAGTATAAATTTGCAGAGATAAAGTCAATCTTATCAAAAATTTGATTAACTTGATCTAAGATATTTTTCTATATTAATATATATTTATTATAATATAATATAAAAAATAATTATTTTATTTTATATATTTAATTTTTCAATATATACTAATCTAAGAAAGAGTTCTATAATCAAGGATTATCTTGAAACTCTTGGTATCCAGTGGTTCAATATTTCACTGTGTTCCCCAGTAAAAAATTTGAAATTATTTATTATTATATTATTTAATTTTGAATTTTAAAGGCGATCAAAAAATATTTAATTTTAAATGAAATTTTATTGCTACTAAATTTTAGAAAGTAGATTCATTTTATTTATTAATTTAATCACAAAGACAAATGATTGTGAGTTAAAAATTCTAAACAAATAAATGTTGAAAATATGCTAATTTCTTTGAGTAATTCACAGAAAATTAATTGTAAACTGTTTATTTGTAGAAATGATGCCACCGAGGATTCATAGGGAGAAGAAATTCCAATATGGTAATTAGTAATTCTGAATCGTTTTTGTAATTAATACGAATATATTTAGGTTTTGCCAGTTTTATAATTTTACAATTTTTGTTTTACTCTACACCATTTTCTAAACAAATAATTAGAGCTGTGATGAATTTCCCTTCAATATTAAATTTTTCCTATTAGATAATGAAAATAATTTATGATTTTTAAGAATTCAATGATTAGACAAAAATGATAAAATCACAATTATAAGAACACTGATTATTTTTGCCATTGAATTTATTAAAAAGAGAGCTTGAAGACTATAAATTGGTAATATATCGATGTTTGTTGATACTCACGAATTCACTTGAAAAAGGCAGTGCCGAAAATTCGTGAGACAAATATCGATATATTACTGATTTATAGTCTTCAAACTCTCTTTTTAATAAATACAATATAATATCTATATAGATTTTGCTGGTTTACTTTTCATCAATAATTTTACAGGAAAATCAAATTATCATCAATTTATTGGTCATGACTTTGAAAGTGGTGAAACATTTACCGATAAATATTGTCCGTTCGTATTAAAACAAAGAAAGAAAAACACAAAATTAACTATGTTTAGAAGTTTTGATATTTTATTAGCTTCCTTTTTTATTTATAATTTATTCTCGTATTTCCTTTCCTCCTTTTGGTCCATATTGATGATTTCTAAATTCAAGTTTTCCATTTCAGTTCATTGTTGGTAAATCGTCAGGCCAAATACTATTTCTGCTTGAGAAAATACCGTATTTAAGACGAATTAAACATCTCGTAATATTTCTGAGCAATCTTTATGTTGTTTTTGTAACGTAATCTAAGGTGGTTTAAATTTTTTCTTTACTAAACAATTTGCGCTATGATGATACAGACTTAAGTATCTTATTTTAATAGGATGTTAATCCATAAATTTCAGAAGTAACTGAGCTTTAAATATTCTACCTTTACAGCAAAATATATCTGCTAAATTTATCAATAATTGTCAAAATATATTGTTTGTCGTGTATTGTTTAATTAAATGGCCCACAAAAAACTAACTATGTTTTTAAAAACTCCATCAGTACTTTGCCTTTCAACCATTTGCCTTACAACCCTTGGCAATCCATGTAGTTTTTTTTACAATATTTTTGACCTCTTCTCGTCAATGTTTAGATTAAAATATTTTTTTGCATATACATGTCTTTCTTATACTGACATGGCACAAATTTTTATGCAGTTCATTGATTAATAATTCTTTACTTTCACTTACTTCTTTCTCTTCATTTTCCTTTGAATTGTCTATTGCTAACAATTCTCGTTTTATTCTTTTCTAATTTTTCATCTTCGCAAATTGTCTCACTGCACTGGGTAACTCCCCTTTTCGGTATTTCAACTTTATATCCAATCCATTTTATTAATTTATCCATGTCTGGAATTGAGCAGTAATGTATTTATTTGTTTTAACCATAAACGTTATCACTTTAGGATCAGTCCTAAACTTGAATCTTTCCCCACTTAAATAATATTTAAAGTATTAAGTGGAGTGATAAATTATCAGCAATTCTTTACTGGTAATGCAATACCCAATTTCATGTTTGTTCGATGTCTTCGATTCATATGTAATTACTTGTCCCTGTCCTTCATCATTTATCTGCACCATTTATCTCCGTCAATCCGGTCGAAACTAGAATTCGGATCTAACACAAAATGCTTCAGTAAAGCCGGGAATCCCAGTATCAAAGTTAATATTACCGTTTTTTCCGGGGTATAAGTCACTGGAGGAGGAAATTCAGAAAACTTTGGAAAATTCAACAGAAAAATCGCTTCCAGTGGCGTGCCGAAGTCGTTTTACAGGGAGGGGCAAGACCTTGACATATTTTTTAAAGTTTTGATATTTTTTTCACATTCTTCTGTCAATATTAGCTTAACTTAATTCAATATTAAAACACTTCATCATTTCTAATCTGTCAATGACACTAGGATCATTTAATATTGCTACAAATAACTTGTTCCAATACTGCTAATCGTACATTTAATAACATTGTCCCACCAATTAGAAGGTTACTTTCGTTTGCACTGATGATTTTCATGCTAAATTTTCCTTTTTTCGGTACCATTCTCAACCTTTCAACAATATTCTCACATAACACATTTATTTCCGCTCCTGTATTATTATTATTATTATTATTATTATTATTATTATTATTATTATTATTATTATTATTATTATTATTATTATTATTATTATTATTATTATTATTATTATTATTATTATTATTATTATTATTATTATTATTATTATTATTATTATTATTATTATTATTATTATTATTATTATTATTATTATTATTATTAAAACTATTATTATTAGATTTTAATTAAATTAGAAGTATTAATTAAAATATGATTGCTTATCTATTGAAATTGTTAAAAAATAGTTTAAAGTAATATTTAAAACAATTTCAGTTAAAATAACCAATTGACATAGGCAACTTGTTGAATTCGTTATTGGGAATGAAATTAATGAAATTAACTAATAAAAAATTAATTAATATTCAGCGGGATTTTTTAGTTTAATTATTTGTTCATTTGCTTCTCCTCTATGTTCTACGAGAAATTATTAACTTTTAGTAGAACTTTCTCTAAAATTCGATAATTTCATTTGATGAATGCTTGATTTTATAATTTGTTATGTTGATTTTCCAATGAGGTTTTTTTATTAATAAAATTATATTGAATTCTTGTCAAATTTGGAAAAGATTTAACAATTATTTCAATCATCATATTTTTTACAGAAAATACTTTTGAGCTAATCAATCAATATATTCTCCGAAAAATTTGTAAATATGGTTAAAATTAATGACAATTAATATTAAACAATGAAAAATGTTTTTAAGAAAGTAAATAAGAAGAAATTAATTAATTAAATAAATATTGAAATAACAACAAAACCTATTTGAAAAATAATTTTAAATTTAAAATCTTTTATAATGGTGATTCCTATAAGGAATGTCTCATGTTTAATGAAATAATCGACCGCCACAGTCTGTTGGTTTATACCAGGGGTGGCCAAACCTTTGATGACCACGGGTGACTTGCTTCTAAAATTATTGCCGGCGGTCGACTAACATCGAAAAGTAGTAATTTATAGCAAGAAATAAGTTTAAATTTCATATAAACATAGATAATATCAATGCCTATTCAATATCAAGTTATTTTAATAACTGAAATTAATGATTACTACACAAACATAAAAATAATTTATAAATAAAACAATATGTTCTTTTATTAAATTTTTATTAATGCAAACAATGTACTTGTAAATATGAACTTGTATTATTTAGGTCGTATCAGAGGACGCGCTGGAAACTTGATATTGCATATTTTCGGCAAGTATATCATATTGTGGTTCATATGCTGCCAAATGATCATCTGTCAAACGGGAGCGATGTTTTGTTTTGATTGCATTCATGGAAGAAAATGTTGTTTCGAAGAGGTAAGTAGAACCTAAAAAAAGTTGTTAAATATGCCACACATCTCCACAAACATAGATATTGTTGTTCACAGAGTAAATTCCAATAACATTTTTGAGAACAAGTTCTTGATTTCAAAAATATGTCGCATTTTAAGTTAAGGATTTCATTTTCAACTAGTATTTGGTCCACATCTAGAAATTCTTTTAATTTTATTGATATTTCTGTTATTTGAATTTCATCATTGAATGGGAATGACATGAATGATATTATATCTTCTATTTTTGAAATATCTTTAAATCTTCTATCATGCTCCTTTCGTAACAGAGACATATTAGCATATTGATCATATTCCTTTGAGCTTCTATCTGTAGATTTAGCTGTCATATTTTCAAATTGTTTAAAGTCCCCTCGCCTCAATTGTGCTTCTAGGAGAGAAAGTTTTCCCTTGAATGCATTCACGTCGCTAACCATGTCAGTCAATGTTTTGTTTTTTCCCTGAAGTTGCAATTTAATTCATTCAGCATTCCTGTAATGTCAGAGAGAAAAGCAAGATCACGCACCTACTTATCATCTTCCAATTGAGGATATGTTTTATTAAGAGTAGCCATAAACTTTTTTATTTCAGGTAAAAGATCCAAGAATCTTTTTAAAAACTTAGCACGGCTTAACCACCTTACATCTCCGTGTAATAGTAATTCCCCGAGATCAGATTCACATTCCTCTAGTAATGCTCTAAATCTCCGTCTTTTAAAAATGCTTCCACGAATAGAATTAACTATTTTGAATGTGACATTCATCACATCGTCTGAATTTAATATCTTTGAGCACAAAGCCTGCTGATGGATAATGCAATGTTAGTTGGTAAAACTTTGAATATCTTCATCATTCATAAAAAGAGTTATGAACCCATTATGATTTGCAACCATAGCAAGAGCTCCATCAGTCGTAATCGACACCAGTTTATGTATTGAAAATTCTGTTTTATTGATGAAAAATTTAAACGAATTACATATATCTTGACCTCTCGTTTGCCCCTTCATCGGTAAAATTGTTAACAATTCTTCTCTAACAGACATATCATGGAAACACATTCGAATAAATACACATAGCTGTGCAGTACCAATGACATCCGTTGATTCGTCGAATTGTAAGGATAGAAACCTGCATTCATTAATATTTTCTTTCAGAATCTCTTCTAAATTTTTACTCATCGTTTCTGTTCTGCGCATAACGGTGTTTCGCGACAGTGAAATTTCTTTAATGGAAGCGATTATTTCAGATTTATTTTTAAAATTTTGAAATAAAAATTCTCCAGCTTTAATATAACTCTCCTTCCATATTTCACCGTCTTCAAAGGGCTTCTTATGTTTTAATAAAATTTTAGCTACCTTGAATGAAGCCATGGTGGGTGTCTTCGACTTCGTACTTGATCTCAAAAGAAATGACTGTTGGTTAGATTGTTGTGTCATTAATTGTTGCACTTTTGCTTTCCGTAACTCAGTCCCTGGTGGATAATTATTTTCAAATTGTTTATGGACTGTTCTAAAATGTCTTTCAACATTGGACCTTTTAGGAAGTGCTACGATTGAAAGATAAATAATGCAAATACATTTATCATTTTTCATCGTAAAACAAAATTCCTGTTCCCATTTTTCATTATAATGATTTATTTTCGGCTTTTTTGAATTTGTGGTCGGATGACTCATTGTGGGTCAAATAATGGAACTAAAATAAATCGATTTTTTTATCAATAAAATAAAATATCATGATAATTAAAGCTGAATCTTACATGAAATGACGCCTACTGTTACTATTGATGCCGAACCAAATGTAGCGAATTATAGCGGAGTGTCACTTGTAAAACTGCGCTACGGTCGCCCGCGAGCTCTTATAACATAAAAGTCAACTATTGTTACACCCACTGCCCACGGAATTGTTATACCCGACGATAAGTATGCGTGTCGGCTTTTAGAAAGAGACTGTCGTCGGTAATCAGCTAGTTTCGGCTTTGTAGCGCGTCGTCTCTGTCGCACGTGCGCTTAGTAGCTGATAGGCTGCTATTAGATAGACGGGCGACTAGAAATATATAGCAATGTTATATTTTAATATACTTAGTTGGCAATTTCGATTATTAAAACGCTGCCTTCTTTCTTTGATTATTTATTTTGAAAATATTCTCATTCCAAAGTGTTTTCAAAATTGAATTCTTAAAATGTCTAAATTATTCAGAAAAAGTGAAGCGACAGAACTCACACAGAAAATTCTGTCAGTTATAAAGGTTGAATTTTATTATTAAAATTATAACTATGATATTTTATAATTAACTATGATACTTTACCTTCTTACTACCTTAGAGGTGATATAACAGTTTTGTGATTACTTTTTGGGTGTTACATAAAAATCTTTAAACTAGTAAGAGTTATTGTAACTAATTTTACAAAATATTCTATAAAATCATCCCTAATTTTGAAAGGTTTTTCAACTCTGTAAGATATCGAGTAGTAAGGTTTTAATATTGTATCTCAATTGTTATCAGGGAACTTTAAAAGACTACTTTCAATAACTTTTATTGTAATTCGGAATTCGATTTTTTAGAATATTTAATTAGTTTAGGCGTAATTCCTTCAAATAAAGTATAGAATCCAACAAAAAATCCCTGAAAACGATTCAGTTGTCATCAGACCACAAATTATCACATTGTAACCACCATTAAATGTATCTTTTGGACATTAAGTTATCCCAATCAAAAAAAGCTACCACAAAATGTTTTCAAATAAAGCTAAGAAAATTTGTTATCACTTTTTTATAAAACAAAAAAAATTTTTTTTTGATTGCAACAAACCACTTTTATTAAAACAAAAAAAAACTGTTTTTTTTTATGATTGCAATAAACCACTTTTATTAAAATTAAAAAAAAACTAATAGCATAAAATTGTTTATGACAATTATAGAAAAAATCTTCAAAAAGACTATAATACTATAAAAATAATATCAACGATATAAATCAAAATTATCAAAATTAACTAAATCAAATAAAAAATTTATTTTAAAGTTTCTTTCTATTCTAATTAAAATTGATTACTGTGCTTATTTAATTATTATTAATGGTATTTTGATAATTCAAACAAAAAACATAGAACGTAAAAATTTAATTGAATTTTGAAATTAATATTAATAGAACAAGAAATAATAACAGATTTTGATAAAAGTAATTTTCAACATAAATTATAAAAGATCCTATGTCATGGTTAATTCTAATATAATTATAAATTTTCATGTAAAATTTCGACAAAACAATTAATTTGCGTTTATACAAAAAATTCAACAGATGAATTCATTCACACATAAAAAATATAAAAAAATCAGTCAATCAGTAAAATTATTTATTATTTTGTTCACCTTTGATGTCTTTTTGTTTTTTTAAAATTTCATTAAACTTTTAGATGCTACATTTTTTTCAAGTAGTATTTTATCTACACTAGAAAGCAAGTTTTTATGTGAATATGTTTTGAGTATAATCCGACTATAAGATGTTTTTAAATAAGCAAGAGGTTTTAAAAATTGAAATTATTAATTAAATGTATATTGATGTCTAAACCGATATCTAGACAAACAAATAAACGAGTAATATCAGCATTTCTATTTTCTCAAACTGCAGTTCGTGCTAACAAGTTCAACAGTTCAACACTTTATGATGTGTTTGGCCAGTTATAAACTCATCCAGGATACAATGCAGTGTTTTGTTTTCAATAATTCGAGGAAATTCTTAAGAAGTGGAAACTAAAATTGATGGTTTCGTTTGGTCATGTGTATGACCCTGCAGGGAAACAATTTCAGTTTGTAGTTACTCAATTTTTGATGATAGAAAACTATCGCTTCGACAACAAATATTAAAAATATTCCTCTGGTCAAAAACAATTGTAACTGGACGAACATTTTACCGACTTAAGAGTAAATAAAAACACTATTCGAAAAATGCAAAGATCTTTGAAAATTATGTGCATTTTGGTTGTCAAACTTCAACGATACAAGGTCTTGATGAATCCGCCAATTCTTCGGAAGTGGAAATTGATGAATTTTGCTTTTTTAAGTGAAAATATAATTAAGGGCACTTAGGCTTACATAAATGGGTGTTTTGGGCATATGAATTAGGTTCTAAGAAATACCATTTGGAAGTTGTTCCAAATAGGAATGCGGAGACATTATTGGAAATCATCAAGAGCCAAATACTAACAAGAACGAGGATTATCAGCGATGGTTGGGACACATATATATTGTTCAATATAGACATATGGCAATTACGTGCATCATGTAGCTATATATTCTTTAAATTTTCTTTCTCCTAACGACCTCAGCATCCACATGCAAAATATTGAGTCAAAATGGGCGCATTGGAAGATGAAATTGATGATTCAATATGAATCGTGAGAAGTTTATCTGGTCCGATATCAGTGGGAGTTTTTGTTTAGGAGAATGTGTCCAAAGTTCCAAATGTTTAATAAACAGATAATTCTTATTGGGAAGAATTGGGAAGAAATCGTGTTTATGTAAATACATGTTTTTATCTAAAAATATAAAAAATGTAAAACAATTATGTAAAACATGATTGTATTTAAAATAAACATAAGTATGATAAATGATAACTTTCAATTTTTAAAACACCTTGTTTATTTTAAAACATTATAATATGATTATAGCATATTTTTATTATTATAAGAACTTTTTATCCAATTTCACCAATGACTTTTTTTTCCATTGAATTTATTAAAAAAGAGCTTGAAGACTATAAATCAGTAATATATCGATGTTTTTGATACTTGCGAATTTTCGGCACTGCTTTTTCAAGTGAATTTCACAGTGCCGAAAATTCGTGAGTATCAAAAACATCAATATATTACTGATTTATAGTCTTCAAGCTCTCTTTCTAATATTTGTATTATATTAATATTTTTTAATTGATCAAATTAAAAATAGTTAAGAAAATGAATTTTTAATGTTATTTTTATTTATTTGAATATTTAAAATTTCAAATAACATGGATAATAACAAAGGAAAGAGAAGAACGATATTCAGCTAAAAAAAAGTAAATAATAAAATAAGCTTTCACTGCATTTTCAGGGATTATATTATAATCGAAAATTTTCTCATTTAATTTAGAACATATTTTGCAGCAAAAGGATTATCTTATCATTTACTTATTTAACATTCAATCCATGTTACTATCAAGAAAATATCATTTTAAAATATCATTTTATAATAATAATAATATTATTATTATTATTATTATTATTATTATTATTATTATTATTATTATTATTATTATTATTATTATTATTATTATTATTATTATTATTATTATTATTATTATTATAGTTCTGAGAATAATCGCCAAAGGTATTAAACGAAATATTTATTAGAAGTAGTAATAATATCAATAAACAATTATTATTTCTAGGTTTTAGATGAAAAACTAGTTAACAGAATTACGTTCATTTAACTGGAAGCTAAAGTAAATAAAGCAGAGAGAATATAAATATTGTTGTGATCAAATAGTAATGAAGCATTACAAATAGTAGAAGCTTATAAAATCAAAAACATTAATTTAGAAAATTATATTTCATAATTATTATCAAAATTATACAGTCTAATTTAAAAGTGTAAAAATTTTGAGTAATTTTATCACAAAAATATAATCATAAATAAAATGGTTTTATTTCATTATATTTTTGTTCTGTAAAGAGTAAGCAGTAATTTTAAATAGAACTTTTATTTAAATGTTAAATATTCAATTAAAATCTACTTTTATTCAAACGTATAAACTCGATCAAATAAAACAAACATAAAAAAATGGTTTTCTTAAATTAATTGTAAGGGGTTCACTTTCTATTGTTAGATCATTACAATATTCATTTCCATTATCCCTGTAAAAAGAAACTTATAAACCTTTTCGTTCAAATACGGCAAGAGAGGTATATATAATCACTGGTTTTAGAGTGGTTTTTAGAGGGGTATACAATCAATCAACTTACAATTGATTGTGCCAGCATCATTAAAATTGCAGACAAGACAATACAGCTCTCCCACTGTATTTATTCATTTCTTACATTTTTCATTAATAAATATTTAACTTTCACTCTATTTTTATTCTGCAAAGAGTAAGCAGTGATTTTAAATAGAATTAATAATTAGTCTGTGCTTTATGAATTTGTTCATATAAAATTGATAATTTACATCAATTTTAAATGCATCACCAGGGGTACCCAGACTTATCTATGTAAAATACTCAATATATTAACGTGCGATGATCTTGAAAAGTGAATTAATAAAGAAGTTCTTTGATAAATGTTTATGTAAATTTAAATAATTTTAATTATTTAAATAAAATCAAAAATATTATCAAGGACTGTAATGTATTGTAATATCTTATTTTTTTATTTGTTAGTTATATGGTTTTAATGTAAACTACAATCTCACACGTTGCACGTGGAGAAGAATTTGTTTTTTATTAATTTTTTTATTAAAAAAACTTATATAGCGATAATTTACCTTGGTATAGAAAATTGATTGAAAAAAAATCAATAACATTAAAGCAACAAAGATTTGTAAAAATTAAAGAATATTCAACTCAAAGTTAATATAAATCCATATCCATCAAATAACCAAGAACAATCCATTCAAATCTAATATAAACAATATCCACCAAATAACCAAGAATATTCAATTCAAAGTTAATATCCACCAATATTCATCGAATAACAAGGACTATCCTAAACAAACTTAAGATACATTAAGGTTGATTAATTAGTTGATTGTAATAATTAATAATTAATTGTAATAATAATTGTAATAATTAATTGTTCCATTATATTATATTATTTTTATTATTCCTCTTTCTTTTTTAGTTATACAAAACAATATATACACGCATCCCGATTGTCCCGCTACAATATTTTTCTAAACGGTGACTCTTTCGGGTTCTTCAAGATTCTAGTGATAGAGCATCGTGAACTTCACAACAAGGACTAACGAAAAATGTGAAAACAAAAAAAAAAAGTTGAGTAAAAATGTGATAGATTTCCCCCAGTATTCAATATAGTCACTATATGATTAACATAATGAATGCATATGGGTGTGACAATATGAGTGTGATAAACCAAGTCAAATATTCTAGATTTGTTTAAATGAATTAAATTTTTTAAATTTTCAATATTTATAAATTTTAAATTATATTAAAAAGCCTTAAACTAAATTCTCACTAAAAAACTTTAAATATAAAATTCTAAAAATAAAATCTAAAATAAATGTTTAAAAAAATTTTCGTTACAAAGCCTTAACATTATTAACTTACGTTTACATAATCAGTTAATAATCACATTAATCCCAATTACATTTTATACACGGAAGATTTATATAAAATTTGTAAATGAAAATGAATGAGCCGAAACACAACTGAAGTGCTTGATAATTATTTTGTTTAGTTGCACTGTAATGCTTATAAAAGCAGCAGTAATAAATAAATATCAAGGCCATACCAAATTGTTCCATATAGCACCTATATTTATGAAAGCAAACTATTATTTATTAAAAAACGAACATAAAATGATAGATCAAATAAATACAGCCATCTAAAATACAAATTTGGGAACCCTTAATTATTTTTTTTGAATAAATAATAGTCCTAATATATCGATTTCTCGTTTTGCTGATCTTCTTCAAGTGTAATCTACTCACTTTCTTTTTAGTTGGGGATTTGGTTACAATTTCTTTTGAGTTAAATCTAGTTTTTCGCCTGATATATTTCGGAAAACGTATAACAATTTAAACAAATTAAAATAATTAAAAAAATAAATTCAAATAGAGAGGAAGATAGAAAGAAAGATCAGTGAACAGAACCCATTTTAGGTCGAAATAATTTTAATTAATAAACACTGCAAAAATAGCTTACCAATTTATTTAACTATATTTTCATAAATAATTCCACGATCGACCAGTTATTAATAAGATATGATTCAGTATTGAAATGCAACATTTATTTATGACATTTGTTGATTGACCTTGATCGATTTATTAGGTTTCTTCAACTTCAACAACTACTTCTGATGATTCGACTTTTTTAGAAACTTCAGTGATTTCGTTTAACATGTTTGATTTCGGAAAGTAAAATTAAAGTGTATAGATAAATAAATATAATTTATTTACTTAATATAATATTTAATTTTTAATATTTAAATATCTTATAAATAATATATCTTGTTTGATAAATATGATATTGTGACCGGCACATAATGTTTTTAGATAATTATGAAAAATCAGTTTAAATTTGCAAATATTATTCATTAAAACAAATTTCGAAATTTTGTTCAATAATTATTAAAACATTTTATTAAAAAATATCCAAAATTTGTATTGTTTTTAGTTCTTTTGTAATATATTCTACAAAATGAAATTTGATTCTTAATATCCCATATGACGCTTTTAAAATTAAAAATTATTATTTATTGTTTTCAGTTTATTCTAAGCTGATGAAATTTAAAACAAATTCACTAAAATTATTTTAAAAATTTCAATTGCAATTAATGTTTTCAAATTTACAATTAGATTTACATTTTAAAATATTTTTGTTGATGAAAATTCAATTTCTAGAGAAAACGAATTTAAATTATAAAGTTTTAATGTTTTTTTTTCTAGCTTCATATTTAGTAAAACTTTAATTAATTTAAAAAGATAAATAATTGTAATAAATATAAATCAATTTATTTGGATTTATTAATTTCCGTTTTCATTTGTTTATTGAGCGTTCAATTCCTTCTGTTGTAAAGTGTTTGTTTTAATTTGCATATTGAATTTACTATTGTTTTCATAAATAAAACAAATATTTGAAATTTATTTATTTAATTCAAGAAAAAATCTTTTAATTCTATTTTAACCATAATTTATTAGTAGCTTCAAATATTTTTAACATTTATTTAAGAATTTATTATATAGGCTTTTCAATTACAAATATTCAATCGCTATTGTTTATTTAGAATAATTGTTAAAGAAAATAGTATTTACCACATTCATATAAACTATCTAATTTAAGTAGAATTTAAATATTATTTAATAAAATTAAATTCTTTAAATTAATTATGGCAATTTATTTGGGTATTTAAATTTTGTTTAAACAATAAAATTTAGTAATGAAAATTGATTATGATTTTTGATCTGTCCCATAATAGTGGATAGTTTTCTCCGTTTTTATTGTCCCATGTTACTAGATATGTTTCTATAAAAAAATAAATTTTGTCAAAAAGATGATATATTATTATTAATTTTATTTCTTAAAAATGGTAGTTCTGCTACATAAGTACAAAAACATGTTTTTGTGATGTAGTCACTTGTGATTGCTATATTTTTAAAAAGAGAATGAAACTTTCTATTTATTTAGAACGGAAATAGCATTTGTAATATTTCTGCTTTTACTTCTAAAAATACAGGTAACGTGCTATTGTTGATTTGACGACAATTGGGCATATGTGGTTGCTTGTAATTGTTTCCTCCATTGACTTTGAAGCTTTCAATCATACAATTTTGGACCCCTCTGAAGAATTCCGTTGTCACTTTCACTTAGCAAATCCTCATATATTAGCCTTCTTTGTTCATTGGAAAGTTCACGTTTATTTTGTTCCATATTTATGGATAAATTTTGAAAAAATTTAAACTTTTATGTCGAAAAACTGAAATGGTGTTTACAAAAAAACACAAAAATGAAATGTCAAAATGATAGGTTGTGAAATGTGAACAAATAAGTTCAAAATTGTCGTTACTTTCTTTAATTTTTGACTAATTATAGAGCATTTTAAGCTTTTCGTGTAAACTATCCAGTAATATGGGACAACGATTTTTGTAATTTTTGACCTTTTATGAAATAAGGATGAAATAAAGCAAGAAGATACAGTTATATTTATGATAAATGATGTTTTTTAGAAAGTCGTATGATTAATTCAACTCATAAGAAAAAAATATTGAGATAGAGCCGCATATTCGCGATAATCTGCGGACACGAAACGAAAACTATCCACTATCATTAGACCAGCCCTGTTTAACCTGCAGCCCGCCAACAGATTTTTTGTGGCCCGTGAGCGTTTTACAATAAATGTCTGATTTGCTTATAAATGTACATATTATAAATTTGTTTAAACTGAGTGATGAAAGCTAGGAAATTAATTATAAAAAATCGTACGCTTCAGATATTATAAATAAAAAAATGATTTTAAATATTATAAAATGGCTATGTTGAAAGGAAAACGAAAAATTGAAGAAGAACATTGAATGTTCAATGAAAGTTGGACCAAAAATTACTTCTTTATTTTATATAAAGATAAATTAACTTGTTTTTTTTGAATTCATCACAAATATCAAATCGTTTATGGAAAAATTAAAAATGATTAGACAGAGGGAGTATTAATTATTATTAACTAATTATTAATAAATATTAATTAATTGATCTTTTGTAATAAGGCAAAATAAAAAATAAAAATAAAAAAATATAATTTTAAAAATATATAACATATTAAATATACAAATTGTTTTCATTATTCATATTTCAAACGAGTCACCGAATCAACAACTTCTTCAGGAAACAAAAGACCATTTTCAGTGCCTTTCAATAATTGCAATGCGTGTTTATTCAGTATTTTGCTTTTGTTTTTGTTTTCCCAATCAATCAATTGCTTGCTTTTCTCTTTGCCAGCTTTCAATCCGGGGCATTCCCAACCCATTAACCGATCCCAAGTACTGAAATAGGGTTGGAAATTTGTTAAGGGTCTCATATGATGCATGTCGTGTTTTCCGCTACCTCCATAAATTCCAAACGGGATAAATTTTGACAATGCCACTGGTAAATCGTAACCACTGTGCGATTCAACGCTAGCATATACATTTAACAACATAAAACCCCAGTAAGTCATTGGATGACATTCGAAAAACCATCCATCAACTGTGGTAAAAAATCCCACAGTAAATAGTTCCCATGGGTGAAGATATTGAGTCGTCCAACTAAATGTACTGTGATATTGGTGATGTATAGCATGAAAATTCCTATAAAGCCATCTAATTTTATGATGTACAGTATGCCAAATCCAATATTGAAAATCAAACAACATTAAAATGATAAACATTTGTGTAAAGAACTCATATAAACTCGGCGCTTTGACTGGCATGGGGGTCACTGGGACCCAAATGCACTGAGCGATTGTAGCTGGTAAAATCAGTAAAAAGTTATTCATTAAAGTATGCCTAATAGCTCTCATCACCATTGGCCATGTCACTTCGACATCGTTTTGAATTTTATATTGACGGAAAATCTTCGTTTTTTCGCCCCAAAAGTCCATCACCATAAATAGAATGCAGAGAATGAAATATGTCGAAACTGTAATCACAACGGGAAAAGCCGGATGGGATATGTATTTTTCTCTCCCGATTCTTAAATCCCAAATCCATTGAAGAGGATTAAAAGAATCAAATGTCTTTTCAATAGTAGATCTATTCAAAATGATCGAATTCTGACTAAAAAAATTCATTATTAATGAAATAAAATAAAATTTGATAACTTAAATACTCGGTAAATGAAGTACTCCAGTTCTTGAATATCATTCAATTTGAGTTCTCATGAACCCAAGTGCAACTGATATATGACAATTAAAACAAAATATAAATAATATTATATTTTTTCACTTTTCACATTTTCATAGTTTTGAAATTTGATTTATTATTTATTTTTAATAAATATATTTTTCCTTTATTGACAATAATAAAATATAATAAAAATTCTGAAACTAAAATAGATTTTATGCCGACTCTCTTAGAAAGTTCTAAAGAAATACGAGAAGGAGCTCTAATTTGACATTCAGATTTAGCATGTGAAATAATTAGCATATTCACTTGTTTTCCGCAGTTCTTTTGCCATCAAAAGAATTGTGATTTAATTTTCATAAAAATGGTCCAACTTTGACCTGAGTTCTGAAAACCTTCACTGTGCTGTCTGGAAATCTGTTGAGAATGCCGCTATTACCAAAGGCACTGAACTTGTAGAAACATTCCTAATTAAAACAGCAATATATTATCTTTATGAGATAAGCAAGTGTCGGGAACCTTAAATTAATTTTAATCTCTTGGATACATCTCTTTGTTGAGGTTTTAAAAGTAAATTATTAAATTATATAGTTCAAATTGAAAGGAAAACCGAAATTGAATGGCGGTCAAGCAGAGAAGCAATGGCTCAAAAAGATATGATAAAAACAGAACTATAAAAAGGTACAATTAAACACGAAATGGGAAAATGGGCAAACCTGAGGAAGTGGAATAAAGTGAAAAGTTATCGAAATTGAAAGTGGGAAACGGGAGAGGGGTAGATTAAGGAATGATGAAGAAGACAGTGAGCAAGAAATTGTTAGTAAATGTTTAGAAAGGGTCGTAAAACATGCAAATATGAAAAGCGCAAAATATTAATTAATTAATTAATTAATTGGCTAATGGGAAACCAGAGCCAATGGAGAACTCGAGTACGGAAATTTGGAAGGATAAACAAACGAGGAATTCACAGGGCAATTATCCAAACAGCCGGATAAATGAGGGTAAACAAAAGAAGGGGAATTACGAAGAGGGTCAAAAAAAATAGCTAATTAGGGAATGATAACTGAAGAAGTCAAAACCAATTAGGTCGAAAATAGGACAATTACAACGATTATGGAAATATATAAGGAAACTCCAAATTCACATAATCGGCGGTAGCTTTAGGTAGGGAAGAAGAAACGGACAATATGAGTTCGAGGAATAAAATAAAAGAAGAAAAAGAATTATAAGAGGAATTGAAGAGTGAGAAAAGGAGTACTAAACAAGTTCGAATCAGAGAGTGGAATCAAATAAAAAGGTGAAACTTATTTTTAAATCGTACAAGGTCGAGACCTTCCAGACCGGAGTTCGATTGGAAATTGCGAGAAAATTGTGGGTAACTAAAAGCATAGTTATCTATTGAGAATTGTAAATTTTTTATAAAACAAATATACGTTGTGAGTTGTGTTTATTAATTTTTGGAACACGTGGAGTCAGAGTAACTAACGGTTGATTTTTGGTATCATAAAACACAACATCTTTAAAGACAACGAAAAACAATAAATTTATTATAATTTTGTAAGGATTTATTATTTATGTATTGCAAATATAATGACAAAAGATAAGGTATGTAAAGAACATACAAAACCTGAGATTGTTTCTTGTTGCCTCCCACATTTATGCCAGGCTCAAAATCAGACAAACAAACTTGCATTCCATCAACAACTATTTGCAGTCTTTC
Organism: Schmidtea polychroa; assembly: GCA_959609185.1. Taxonomy (NCBI): domain Eukaryota; kingdom Metazoa; phylum Platyhelminthes; order Tricladida; family Dugesiidae; genus Schmidtea; species Schmidtea polychroa. The sequence continues at coordinate 48,386 of CAUHTR010000469.1, read as the reverse complement.
GATTTTCTTCGATTTAATTTCTGTCAGCACTAAATATTCATGCTCGCAAAGATATGAGCTTCGGAAAGGTAAAAATGATTCCGTTACCTAATTGTGGATAATAAGCTTTTAAACATATCCAGAATTCTGAAAGTTATATTTTAGCAAGAAGTGTTTTGGAAATCAGGTCGTTTCTCAAATCGCCAAGGTTTTCTTCTTTCTCAGTATCAAGATTGTAATATTCTTATATAATGAATGGATTGGCGACCCAGTCAAATTCTGAAACATCCATGAAAATATTTCAAGAAAAACTCTGAGTGACTTTCCAACGTTTCTCTGATATACTTATACCGAATATACTTGGGCACCTATTTTTTTTCGCATATGTAACCTCATTTGCTAGAACTAATTTGCGAACAAATGGATTTCTGTCGACATGTTATGACATGTTATGTCTTATACACCGCGTTCCATTTGATAAAATAGTATATAATATTGAAAAATAAATAAATAATATTATAAGATACATACAAACTTACCAGTGTGCTTAAAATTCATTAACAGTTAAACCTGCCAATTTATTTAAAGATTCCAAAAAGGATAGAAAAATTAATAAGCCATACAACGTGGTGAGTGCGATTTCTATAATAAATCAAAGATACAAACAAGCGATAAAATACACCACCTAAAAAGAATACACAGATTTTTAAGAAAATATTTGTTAAAAAAATCATATACACTATATTAAAAATATTTTCTAAAATCTTTGATAAAATAGCAAATTTTGGACAATTGGGTTTTTTAAATTTATAAATTTTGATATTAATTTAATTATTTAATAAATTAAAAAATTAAAAATAATTTACATTTTTTTGAAATAACTGCCATTAAAATCCACACAAATAATTTAAAATGTGAAATTTCCATTGTTTCTTTTAAATTCTTGACAATAATTTTTCAATCATTTTTCAATCATTTTTCTTTGTATGCAAATCTTGCCAACATACTAAATTTAGAATTTTGTTTGAAATGTAACATAAATATAACGTTATTGTATTTTTTTGAGTATATTTTTTAACTTTGTTTTTATTATTTATAAAGGATTCAGATTGTACATATTTGTGAACCTACAAGGTTTCATTTTCGGGAAATATTTTAAACCATAAAATTGAATCTGTATGTCTCCTAAAATTTTAGTTCTACCTTTTCAACTAGTTTTCGCAGCTCTGAATAGAAACCAACAGCCAATAATATAACTAAAGATATTTTTGGATATGTTTATCTCTCAAAGCTTTTAAGAAAACCAGAATTGAGTCTTTGGAGTAGAAAATAAACTAATGAAAGTTTTATCGCAGATTTATTTTGTGGAAAATTATAATGAAAAATAGGATCCACGAGCACATCTTATGCAAAAACTACATAGAAAACTACATTCGAATGAAAAATTCAAAATTATTTAAATAATAGAGATAGATATTTGCGTAGATGAGAGTTTTATGCTATATAGTATATAGTACGAACAGACTTAATTGAATTCCATTGAAAAGAACGAGATTTGGAATAAAAGGTTTAATGCTGTGTGAGTCAAAATTCGGAATTCTTTCGGAATAGTCTGATATTTAATCGGAGGGTTACAGTCAATAACAATTATGTCTACTTGTGTGTTTCATTACAAATAATAATGAGTCTGATCTAGCCTTTCTAAGTAACATTTGCCAGAATTTTCATCTCAACAAGGTTGTCCAAGTAATCAACCACATCCCTTGCGGTTAATCGAGAAAGACTTCCTATAAATAATTGCAAAAACCAAGAAAAAGAAAAATTCAACAAAACAACGTTTCTTATGTTGCTCTCATAAAGATAAAAACAATAAAAGGATTCAACAGGAAAGAAAATATTTTTGTTGAGAATTTAACGTATGACTTTGTGTTGCCCCTGTTTTAAATTTTACCATACAAAAGTTAATTTTTAAAAATAAATGTAAGCCTTATTTTCTATAACTTAAATAAAAGAAAAAAAGAAATTATTTTTGAAGTAATTTCTGGGGAAAAACCCGACAAAGTTATTTTAGAGAGTTTAAAAATTAATTAAAAAATAAATGATTTTCGGGGAAAACAAATATGAAATGGTGGTAACTAAAAAGATGAGTACGAATATAATAATTTCAAAAAGAAAGAGAACCCATAGACTATGTTATTTAAGAAACACAAATTAATTAATTATTTAATTAATTGATATAAATTAGTCAATTTAATTAGGAAACAAAATTCCTGAGCTTGACAGGGAGGTTTCGTTCAGATCTGACGCCTTTCTGAAACCTTCTTATTTAATTTCAGAGAATAAGTGATGTAGGAGTGTCATAAAACGAGTGAAAAAGTTTAAACAAACTGTCAGCATGGTAGATAATGAATTTTATAACAAAAGTCAATAATAAATGACAAGCGTAATAAACTGGAGTTATTAAAAGAGAATAAAGCCAATAATTGTGGTGAAGCCGAATCAATTGAGCAAATAAGTGGTTGCCCACTATGCCACCTGTCATTACTGAATAAAAGAGCAAAGTACAGATTCTACACAGTTACAAAGATTAGTGAATATATATTTGGAAAATATATTCTTTTGTACTGGATTTTTTATTTGTTAAGAAGAGCATGTGAAGTAGTATTACCTACCGACAACTTATTAATAGTCCAACAAACAGATAAAACTCAAAAAACTAATGAAATCAGTTTTAGTTGATGGTCATTTATGGGTTATAGCAAAAAACCTAAAAATGTATTTTAAAGTCTTTGATAGAATGACAAAGGCGTATTCAGAAAAACCTTTTAAGGGACTGTTTGCAGTTATGTCTATATTTACTCTCAAAAAACCAGTTTTCTCTGTGACAGGAAATTTAGTCAGAAAATGTTGGAGCAGGCAGTGATTTTAGGCACTGAAAACATCAGTGTTTGTGAAATTATATGTATTAATTCAATAAAAAATATTTTTTAAACAGTTCTTAAATTGAAATTATACAAATATATTGTAAATATTACTTTTTGTTTTGCTATTATTTTCATATTTTAATTGAAATTCGTTTTGTAAATGACAGTCCAAACCAACAAATGAATTATTAGGATTCAATATATTGCCAACACTACACATTTATTTCTATTTTCACGTACAAGGCCGAATAGAAAGCGGGTACAATGCATAATCGTCACGCAGGCACTAAGGCGGAAAAATAGCCGAAAGTATAAGAAGTTTAGTATTACTATATGAATAACTTAAGATTAATAATCTATTATTTCTTAAAAATCGAAGGCGGCAATATGTTATTTTCACATCCTGTTTATTTAACTAAACGTCGGACATGTATATAAATAATTATAGGCTAACCAAATATTGTTAAAAAAGAATGTTCGTTAAAAGGGTCTTGAAAATCTTAACAATCTGAAACCGTGTTGTCAAATAAATAGTGAGACTAGTAAAGAGACAAAGGTCAATCATGAAATCAGAGGTCAAAGGTCAATTATGACGTCGAAGGTCAAGCATGATATCAGAGGCCAATTGGAAACTATTACGAAATGGGTCAAATATTATATAAGAGATCGAAGTTTAATTATGATATAAGAGATCAAAGATCAATTATTATATCATACATACATGAATTATATAACTTAGAAAAGTTATATAATGACCTACCTATGAAACCCTTAATAATAATACGTAATAATGTAATAACGTAATTCGTCGGATATTTAGCTTTGTTTATACTCCTCATTTGTCATTACTTGTCACTAAAATAAATTATTATTTATTATTATAAAAAAAATTTAATAAATTTTCAACTAATGATGAATTTCCGTAATTTTTTAATGGAAAAATTTCGTTTACTTGTGTAGTAATTAATTAGTTAACAACATCCGGTTTCCTTGGATGGCTTTGAAAATTTCAATGGAAGGACGAAATGTATTAATATTGGAATTTAAATGTTTTTGGTTATTTATTTAAATTTAAAAACAAATAAAAAATTGCTAAATTATGTAAAATATAGTCAAAATATTAATTTTAAACCAACTCAACGAAGAAAACTTAATACATGTCACTTGATAAAGGCAAAGTCGAAAATTTCTGATGAATAAATTAATTTCTATTTCTATTCAGAGTGAAAATAAATGAAATAAGGTTCATTTCATGTGTTTAGTATTCATTTAATTCAATATTTTTGCAAACACAATACCAAATTTTGTCACCAAGTATAATCCTTTATTTTTTGATCTGTTATTGTTTTCTTTTGTTGGAATTGTCGGCGAAATAAGATATCATCAATTATTGATCTTACTCCAAGCGTGTCTTGAAATATTAACAACAATGACAAATTTTTGATATTACTAATATTTATTGAATATTGGCAATGACACAAAAGATTCACATCTCAAAATTCAAAACTCAGGGCTAATTGTGACACACAGTGAGTAATAGTCCAAATTAATAATCACTAAACTGTTTCTACAATTAAACTTCCTCAAATATGCTTTTTAGCAATCGGCTGGATAATTTCTGTTTGCCTTCATTAATCCATGTAATGCTGTTTCTCCACTTCTATAGTTGTTTCAAAATATTTAATCTATTTTTTTCTGTCTCTCTTTTTTGTTCTCTTTTGATCTCTCCATTTGTTCCTCTCTCTTTTTTAGGTTGTTATTTGCTTTACAACATAGACGTTAGATAATCTTAAAGGGATAAGGTGATTAGCGTTTATTTTCCCAGTGTAGATGTGGTAATCATAACGACATGATATATTATAATTTTTTATAATGACTAAAACACAGGAAATATCATTTACTAAAATTTCTTAATAATTTAAAAATATATTTTGGCCATCAAATCAAAACATGTGAAACACGGGTAGCAGTCGACATGTAAAATGATTAATACAATAATGAAATGTTATTGTTTGCCATCATCTTAATAACCAGTCCCAGATGCATATATGCATGATATCCTTTTTGACCGCCTCGCTTCTCAACTAAATTTTTAATTCACGAATTCGAATATTACATTAGAAACAAGTTAATATTTAATCAACTTTGAGCGTGATAATCTCCTTCCCATCTTTCAGACGACATAAAAAATGAAAATCTATTAATATAAGGTAGAAAGTCATATATTGAACAATTTTTCCATTAGCCATTTTATAGTTAATTTCCTAGTTTTCATCTTTAAGAAATCTTTACAAGTTCGTCAGAGTATAAATGTCTTACAACAGGTATGACGAACCTATGGCATGCGGACAAATTTCATTGGCACATAAAATAATCCGGATATTGACTTATTATCAAAATCTTATCAACAACAAAAATCTCATTAAAAATTATGTTTGCTAAATAATGAAATAAATATTTAAATTTTTAGATAAGGCACAACCCGACACGCTCATATGTTTATTTTATAAAAATGATTTTAATTGGCACACAATCAGTAAAAGGTTCGCCATCTCTGTCTTACAATATAATCTTCTAATTAAAAGATAATTCCAAATTGGGGAAGCATTACTTTTTGAACGAATATTTTCTTGCTCCTACTGTTTTCGACTTAAATTTCATTGTCAATATTTTCTGAATCTCAGACCATGATTTTATTTTCAAGCGGTTTCCTCTATCTGGTCCAGAGCCTGATTCTTCACATTTAAACGTTTCTCAATAGAGTTTCTTAAGCTATTTTTCAATTAAATTTACAATTCTATTATAATTATTAGTGAGGTAAATAATTTAATTTTTAATAAAAAAATTATTGAAGTTATTTAATAGAAAATTATAAATAAATAAAGAACAAATAAAAAAAAATTCTGATAAATTTTCAGTACATAAGAACTTCTGAACTCATCAGAACTGTTGAATTTTGGTCAAAATAACATGTTGAATTTTTAATATTAAGTACACAAATACTGAAAATATGGTCAAATAATTGTATAATTATCATGCGATCTTTCTATGAACACTGTCAAAATTAAGCTAAATTTGTTAAATATTTACCAGCGTATAAATTTCATTCGATAAAAAGATTTCCATAATTTATTGTCTATAATTAATTTTTTTGTCCTTATTAAATTTATTCTTTGATGAAAATAGATGAAAAGATAATATTTACTTACAAATAGATAAAGATTTTATTTTTATGTAATTTTTAAACTCACTTTATTAACTTCACTTTGTATGTTTGAATGTTTAAATATTTGTATGAGATACGCAAATCTTGCGACGGCAAATTAACCCACTTCCGATTATCGGATCGATCTGAAATTTGGCAGATAGATTCATCGTTGAGAACAATACATTCATTCAAAAGTTCAGATCGATCGAAAATACTATAATTAACTTTTTTGAAAATTTTCAATTTTATTAATATTTTGAAAGAATATTAATAAAATGTTCATTTCAAAGTAGTTTCTTGACTAGGCGATTTTACGTAATATTAAATATTTCATAGCATTAAGCACGCATATTGAAATTTTAATTTTCAGAAAATATAAGAGTGAGATATAGAGAGTTTTAAAAACTATGTTTTTACGGTTAGTTTTTTTCTAAATAAAAGTACAATAAAAATAATTCACGACTAACTTTTAAAAAGCAGAATTAATGATTTATTTCTAAATATATTTTTGTATTTATTTTTGTACACGCATTTGTAGCATGGTTGGAAATCCATCCGGATTGGAAGAAGAATAAGTTGGTCAAAGACGCTTGTTTCTAGAAGAACCCAGACCTCAATTAGTAATGAAAAAATATTGAGAAGGATAGCTAGTGGGGATATAAAGAAAAAGAATGGTACACTAACAAAACGATGAATTAGAATATAAATACAAACACAGAAATATAACAGACACATAATAACTTTCAACAGATAAAAATCAAAAGGGAACAAAACATGTAAAAAGCAAACAGTAAAACTAGAAATAAAAAATATATAAGAAAGCAGCAATCATAAAAGAAGATAAATTCCACTGTCGAATTATTCAGATGATTTAGAGAAACGAGATGAAATATATGATTTATCAAGGGAGATATTTATAGGAGCTAAGGGTATGAGTATGAGCTAAAATTGTATGAATAGTACGAGTCAAAGTGATAATAAAACAAAAATGTGATTTGCATTATAAAAGAATTCAGTATTACATAATGAAATAAATAAACTTTTAAACAAGAAAAAGAACGATAAGAAAATTACAAAGACAGATAGGAGGCCAGGAAAGCGGACGTATACAGGTTCCAAAAGCTAGAAAGTATGCAAGAAATACAGATACATGAAAAGACACAGTGGAAAGGCTATTAGACAAGATGAAATTAATGAAAACCGAGGAGTTATCAAAATAATAACAAATTATTTAATCAAGAATATATATATATATTGATATTAAAATTGGTTATAAAAAAAGAAGAATCGGTAGGAATACAAAAAAATAAGTTTGGGATATAATTGGCATAAAGCGATGTAAAATATAAAGGAAAGAGGGAATGTGTTTGAAAAATCGAACCAGATTTCAGAAAAAATTTAAAATACAGTGAAAAAATACAATTTGCTACAGAGAAATTAAAAGTTCCAAAAAATACAAGACTCCTAAAAAGCAACAATAAATTTATAATATTGAAATGAGTTGAAAAATCTCATTAAAAACAAAATTGTGAATGAAAAAATTATTAATTTGTTATTGCAAAAAATAAATTCACATTTTCTAACATCCGATATTTATTTCTCCTTTTCACAAAGTTTTTAGTCTAATTTATTAAACAAAATAAATTATTATTTATTATTATAACAAAATTTAATAAACTTTCAACGAATGATGAATTTCCACAATTTTTAATGGAAAAACTTCGTTTATTTGATTAGTAAAATTGAAAGTTAATTAGTTAATAACTTCCGTTTTGGATGGCTTTTTTAGATGGCTTTGAATATTTCAATGGAAGGACGAAATGTATTAATATTGACATTTAAATGTTTTTGGTTATTTATTTAAATTTAAAAATAAATAAAAAATTACTAAATTATGTAAAATATATTATGTCAGAAATAGTCCATATATTAATTTTTAATATTTAATTATATTTAATTATATTTAATTATATTTAATATTTTTATTTATTTAACTTTATTTATTTCGTCAGGAATTCACCGCACTGAAAATTTCACAAGTAATCTCGATATTAAACAATATTAAACAATAAAGTTTTCTAATGTTAAACCTTTCTTTAACACTAGAAGCACGGATCTGTCAAAATTGACACATGGCAAACTTAATATCTAATTTTCTTGATAAGTATAAATCATTTCACAATGAATTTGTATGACAATTATTTATTTCATGCTCTCATTCAGATGAATATGAAATAGTTTATTTATTCTTATTGATATAAGCAATATAATAATTCTACCTATAAGTACGGAAGTGTCAGATTCGACACAACGGTTAAATTGAAGAAAATTGAGCGTCTGAAATTGAACGGATGGAATTTCAAACATTTCAAAACTTGATACTTGCGCAATGATGAATGTAACTGGCTAAATTTACCAACTTAGGGGCCGTCCATTTATTTTTGTAAATTTTATTTCTAATTTTTTTTAATTTTTTAGTAGAATTTAATAGCTTTAAAAACAATTTTCAAATATTTTGTGAAACACTTGAATTATTTTTATTTCAAAATAGCATGAAATGCGTATCTAATGAATGTGTTGTTCACGATTTCTCTTGCAAGGAGCACTATTACGCTGTTTCGAAGCCTTGTTTTATGTATAGCTTTACTGTCATCATACCGGAATTATTATTATTTCTATATTGTTTCTATTACTATGTCACTGAAGGAAAAATTCGAAATTATATTTTTACATATAATAGGGACACACGTCACTATCCGAAGGATTTAGGATAGTATCCTAGGGTTTAGAGGGTTAGGTAAATGGTTATGTTTATTTCAGACGGGCCGGATGATTATGAATAAATAAAAAAACTATTTCTTAACCAATTACCCGTTTAAGTCCTCCAGGTGGTTAGTGAAATTTATGAAATATTATATTATATTAAAAATAAATTTTAATTAAGTGTTAATTAAAAATGTTTTCTTCGAAAGTGTGACGTACTTTAGGGGAAGGGGTTCGAAATTTGTGACAGTTTGTGACATGGGAGGGAGAGATTCAAAATGGCAAAAAATAGAGTGACGTACTTTATTGTCAAACTTATTTGTCAACTATTTATATGCTTTATATGTCATCGTCATATTCAAGCACCGGAAGGGGAGAGTCACGAAATCTTTTGACATGGGCCTCTAAACAACACTTTTTAAAACTACACAAAACAATTAGAAAGTTTACATCACATTTTTACGCAAGCCAATAAAAAAATCTCCGAACTTTTATATCAAAAAGATACCAATTTGATTAATAAAAGCTTATTAAGTATTTAATAGTCTGTCTTTCAGTTTGCCGAATAAAAGATCAAGTAACTGCAGAAGTATATTTTCAAAACCAGATTTTTAATGAGATCATTGAATCATTAATAGATGGGCTTACACGAATATATATTGTTGGGTACTTAGGGTGTGTCATTTTAAATTTTAAATACGTTAGGGGTAATCATATGTATTCACTCGACTCTTCCTAAGCACCTCCATGACTATTTTACTTTCAACCATTTGTGTACCCATGGCGACGACCATGTTGGTACTGTACACAAAGGCGAAAAAAACAATGAGCAGGTGAGCTCTATTGCTAAAACTACTCCCCATTGTATTTTCTCTTCGGGTTCTAGACGGCCGATAGAAGGTCTTACGTCATTATTCACTATGTATGGTGTTTTTAGATTATTTGTGGTCCTCAATCGAAAACTGAGAGCATATGTTTACTGTCTGAAAATCAAGTTGTGGTGTTGAAAAAAGTAGTAGTTTCGTTTTTTCAAATGAATTTGTAATCAGTATTTATACTGATTTTAAATGTGCATTCATGCANTATTTTTTTAAAAATTTAATTGATTTAATTAATTAATTATTTAATTTTTTATTAATTTTAATAATTTAATTTTATAAATTTTATAATTTAAATAATTTTAGTTATTTTAATTTTTATTAATTTAAACACTTTTATTCTTTAAATTTAATAAGTTACATAATTCTAACCATTTAATTCTATAAACTTTACAATTTACATAATGTTGACTAATTTTATTATTTTGACGATTTAATTTTTATATCGTTTAAATAATTTTTAAATAATTCTATTTTACATTTTATTATTTTTCTATCGAAATTTTTAAGTGTTCAATATTTTTTGTTAAATTTATTTATCTCTTTATTCTATTATACGGGGTTTATTGATTCTTAATGTGTTATGTAATTTATTTTATTTATTTTATATTAAACCTTGATCATAAATTTTTTCAACTTTGCGGTTTTTGTGTTAGGTATTTTCGATCGATTAAAACAAACTCTCAGTTCTCGGTTTCAGCCCAACAAAGTGAAGAAATTGTAGAAGAATTTAAATTTCTTAAAAGTGAATAAATAAAATTGTAAAGGCTGCACGAATCCGTGTAAGCCTTTAAAAGATTGAAATGAGTTTTTTAAATATATATCCAAATATTGCTATTGCACTAAGAATATTTATAATCTTGCCAGTTAGCGTAGCAATGGTCCAGAATCGTGTCAATTGTTTGGTAACTCTAAATATTAATTGTGAAACTGCAAAAAATGTGGAATATTCCGAATTAAAAAGTTCGTTTGCAGATGGCCACATCAATTTATATCTATTCTGTAGTTTTCTGTAAATCAGCAAGCATGAAGTTCAATTATCTTACCGTTGTTTGACAGACCGTTATTTATTCCTACAAACTCGGATATTTTGTTTCCAAATGAAATGATTGATGATGCCAATAAATATTTAATAATATTTAATTAAGTTTTTGAATCTTTTGAATTTTATATTATTTTTGTGACTATGACAAACAATCAAGGGGTCCAAAAAAACTTATTTCGAAATTTGAAGTTAAATAAATAATAAATAAATAAAGCAAGCCAGTCGCATGACTGAATTTGTTAAAAAAAAAGTCAACTAAAATTCTGTATTTTGTTCTATAAGGATCCCATTATCAATAAAAATATTAGAAATCTCAAAAGTATCTATCAAATACTGGAATGTAAATAATTTATAAATTTTTTTAATTTAAATTAATTTATTGTACTCTAGAATTTTTTAATTTTATCCATTTTTGTTTAAAACAAGAATATTTAAACTAATGTTATTTTGAGAATTTTTTAACATTTAAATTTAATATTTTCAAAAAAAATATTTTAATCATTTATTTCTAAATTTTACTAGTATTCAATACTCATAATAAATTATTATTATTAATTATTATTATTGTTAATTAAAGAAAAAATGATTAAATTTGTAAATGTAACAAATTATAACAAAAACAACAAAATTTAAAAGAAAATTAATAATGGGAAATTAGAATCCGTTTATTACGAATCTCTTTGCTGGCTTTATTTATGGGATTTAATTTTCATTTGAATGGTATATAATTTATTATTTATATCTTCAATTGTAGATTGGAGAAACGTTTTATGCCTTGGTACAATTTATACAATTTAATCAGGCAATGAAGGACGACAAAGTTCCAGTTGGATAACTGTAGTTTAATGGAGTAGAATTTTATCAATCTTCATGTTACAACTAAAAAGTAATTAATGAAACAGTTTAATTTTTAATTTTAATTTTAATGTTCAAAAGTCATTTAAAACAAATAAAATAAAAATTAATAAAAGCATTATATATATATATATATATATTAAAAATTAAAATAAAAAGGTAAAAAGTAAAAATTAAATAACGAAATGTCAAATAGTATCTATTGAATAGAAATGTAGTGAAACATTTCAAAAGAAAACCTAATCCGATGTTTTAAAAAAGGCACGATTGGGAAAGAAAGATTTTTAAAGTTTTCAAGATAAAAATTTCTATTTTAATAAATAATAAATAAAGAAGACTTGTGATTATAGAAGATGATAATGAGCAATATCTCTCAAAAATAAATTATTTGATTCTCGACATTCACATTTTCTTTATAAATAAAAATTAAAAAAGTAAATAAAAATAAATAGATATTTTAAATGATATTAAATTGTAATTAATTCATTTACAAGAGAAATATTATAAATGTTAAAAAAATTGGCACATCTGAATAAAAATGAATGTTGTAAAATATGAGATATTAGATGCCATTTATGAAATTTTAAGTAAGGACATTTTCATGTAAACATCTAAATTTTTGTTTATACATCATATCAAAAATATTGTCTATAAACATTCTAAAAATCTTCAAATTCAATTACTATATTATTATTGGCATATTATAGAATTATCTTAAAAATACTGAAGTTTTTAACATGCAGTAATCAACAATTTCTGTTATTTCTTGATGACTAAGCCTACCGTGTATTGTTTTTCGAGATTGAGTATCAAATATAGGAGCCCCACGAGAAAAGGCGTCAGTTGTCAAGTCCAATTGTCCCGGGTAGTTGATCTTGAATTTTGTTCTTGATTTTTGAGATATTGTTTCGTGAAAACAGGCATAATACTACATTTGGATTCTGAGTAATAGTAATTCTGGTGTCTATTGTAATTAATCTCGCCATTTACGGCAAGTTTTCTTTTCATTTTATTATTAACATTATACCATTTTAGGCTTTTATGTAACAATTTACCACTTGAAGATTTCACTGAGACCATTCACAATAATGGTTTTTTGTGAATGTTTTCTTTAAGATAAATACCTTTAAATACGATTTCTGTCGTCTTTCACTTTTATGGAGTGATTATTTATTACAATTTTGCAATGATTATTAAATTTAAGATATGCAAAATAAACAAAATATCATCTAATTCACTGAATTCTTCAATTTCAAAATTTAATTTGTTTGAAGTTTATTCTCAATATTAAAATCAATAATCAAATTATTTCATCATTAATAATTAATTTGTTTTAATTAATAAAAAATTCAAGCAATTTACTTAATTTCTTTTGAATAGTTACTTCTTACAATAGATGCCTGAAAAACATCCTCATTTGGAAAAGCTTTGAAACTAATTAATCCATTTCGTTGATTTGTTTTGAAATAATCTTTTATTAAAACAACATTTTAAATATGTTGTCAATCTCATGAATTCAGTCATTAATTATATTAAAAGAATTAATTTACTATATTGAATATTTCCTACAATTAATAATTGTTAAAATTTATTTTTGTATCTTTGCACCTTTTTATTATGAAATTCAATATGGAATAATAAAATAAAAATAAATATTATCAATTAACATTAATTAATTAAGTCGACCAGAATCACTACTTTCGGAAGTACAATACTTATTTTTGATGGTCCCTAATACCCTGGTATATAGAAACTTCGTCACTAGTAGAAATGTCCAGTAGACACATGAATGACATTGTAATGTTTTAAAAGAAATCAATAAATTATTGAAAAAAATTCATTCAAATGAAAAATATTATTATAATTCATAAAAATGTTTTAATAACTTTATTCTTAATTAACAATAATTTCTTTTTTAATAATCTGGTCACCTTAATTATATCCCAATAATAGTTGGTTAATTAAAGAATCATTGTGTTCTTTAGTAAATAAACAATAAAATTACCTAATGCACATTGAAAATTAATTTTACAATAAATTTGGACAAAAGCATGCTTCAATGTTAAGCAATGAGACATAATTTAATAATTATAAAATTTATTGTAAGGGAGTCAAAAAGATTACTAGCTACTATGTGGGGCAGGTAATATGCTAGTGTGCCTTTTTTAGGATGTGGGCAGCAGTTAAAGATTTACAAAATCTTTCAAATTTATTCAATTTATCGAATTTATTAATATCAGAATCTTTTGTTTTACTCTTCGTATATTTTTAACAGCAGTGAATTAATGTGAAACGTTCAGAAAGACAGCGAATAAACCACTACGAAATTAAAAGGTTTCATAAACGGTATATTATCATTCCAAATAAGCAGCATCCAAACATCTGGTATTTAGTTTTGCTGGTCTTGTGACATTTCATCACGCGACATTTCATCACGTGACATTTTATCACGCGACATTTTATCACGTTGACATTTTATCACGCGATAACCTATCACGTTGAATAATAATTGTAAGATAAAAATCAAATTAACAAATTGTATAAAATAAAATAATATAAAATTAATAAAATTAAATGTTTCATTCGTGTAATAAAAAAGCGATTGATCTCAAAAAATCCACGTTAACATCCTACTTTACCTTGAAACTGTTGTTTCCACTCTTCTGCGAATATCTCGATATCTTACAACCAAACTTTGGATAAAACTGACATCTCCACTGAATAGTACCATCTTTGTTGTTTCGATGCTTATTATATTCAAAATTTTCAAAAATTACTGTTTCTTTTCCTCTTGAAGAAACTCCAAATTCAAATGAATCCATTTTTAATCGTTTATTTAATAAAATTGTATTTATTAATTAAAAATATATAAAGTGATAATATGTCGCGTGATAGAATGTCACGTGATAAAATGTCAACGTGATAAATTGTCTGTACACGAGTTTGCTGGTATACAAAGAATACTTAATTTTAACCTCAACAAGGCTGCCAAAAATGCAAGTCAAGATGAATTAAATAACAAACGAATAAACAGACTCGTTGGAAATTTACGAATATGTACAAATCTTATCTGAATTGGAGAAATAATGTTATTTTTTGATAATAAAAATTGTCTAATTAAATTTTAATCCAATGCAATGAAATTTCGTTTCTAAGCTCTAGTTGGAAAATTATTACACTCTATTGAGAAAAACTCTAAAAGGTCACAAAAAAGGAAATCCAGTCAAGTGTAAATATCAAAATTTTGTAAAAAAAATAAAAAATGTCATAAATGTTTGTTCACTTATACTCATCAAATAAAATCATTCGGGTTTAGAATTATTTTGTATTATTTTTAATGATTATAATTTTCTAATTGCTACAATTTAAAAAATGATTTATTATTTAAATTATAATTTTTAAAGAATAAAATAATTTTATTAAAAATTTAATATAATTAATAGATTTGTTCAAACATCTATACTTTCTTTCCTACCTGATGATGACAGGAAAACTGTCGAAATAAATAGTAAAACGAATGTTTGACTGGCGCTTTATTATAATAAAAAGAAAATTATTAAAGATTCGAATACACTAAAACAAAGAAAATGAATTGAAAAGTAAACATCAGCAAAGAAAAATCAAAATAAAAAAAGAATATATCAACTGTATCAAATGATATTTTTATTTATTAATGCTAATTAGCAGAGCTTTGTTAAACATGGACAATTTATGTATTTTCTTCATATTTTCGAAAATTACGCCTAACACGATTATATTATAATTTTATGATTGGCATTTTTGAATGGAAATTGAAATAAAATTAATCAGTAAAATAAAATTTAATTTTATTATTTTTTATCTAATTTAACTCTAATATTCAAAAATTTGTATTTATTATCGTTTTTACTTTTAAACTATATTAAATCGTTTTAAATATGTAATGATACACCAAAATATCAAGCCTTCTGTTCCTATCTTGCACTTAAAAGATGTTTAAAGTTCCTTTCATTTTTTCCTTAATCGGAAACTTGTCGATCTATTTTCGTAAATATCTTTCCACTGTAATTGGTCTTTTCCAAAATCCTCTCTCGAATACATTCTCGAACAAAATCTCTGGATCAAAATATCCTTTTAATAAACGAGCTCTATACCCTTCTTTCATTTCAAACATATTTAGAAACAAAGTAATTTTATCTAAATGTTTTCATATATAATTTTTGTTTCTTCTTTTAAATAAATATAGAGATCTTTCTATATTTCTTGTGCAAGAAGATTTTTGTCAGCAGTATTGCCAAATGTGACTGCCTGTGAAGTCATTTTATATATATATATATATATATATATATATATATATATATATATATATATATATATATATATATATATATATATATATATATATATATATATATATATATATATATATATATAAAAGAGAGGTGGAAGACTATAAATCATGTTTTTGATACTGACGAACTTTCGGCACTGCCTTTTTCAAGTGAGTTCCAAATTCACTTCATTAAAAGCAGTACCGAGAATTCGTGAATATCAAAAACATCGATATATTTACTGATTTATATTGTTCAAGCTCTTTTTAAAAATAATTTTTAGTTTTATACAATTTGATTACGATTATAATTTGCTAATTTGTTTGAATATTCTTATTTTCATTTAGTAGTTGTTAATACGATTTCTAGCCTGAAGAAGAATGTTAAATGGTCGAAATATATAGCAATGTTATATTTTAACTTTGCCTTCTTTCAATATTCTAACAATATTCTAATAGTACGTGACAATAATTTTAATCTTTCACGTATTGCTTCAACTCTGTGTAGATGTTCAGTATTCTATATTAATAATATAAATAATTTATTATATACTCGAAATAATAAATATAAAATATTGGTGAAATATTGAAAATATATAAAAATTTCAACACATTTAAGAGAAAGTGAATGCACAAGTATTTAAAATATATTTGTTTAACTAAGTTGGCATAAAAATAATTTACAAATTATTTTATTGCAGGTTTTTTGTCATTCTTGTTAATATTGATGGTGGGGATGATTTCACATTTTTTTCCTTTTAAATTAATAACATCTAATATTTATTGTTTCTAAGTATGATAATTTTAAAAATATTTTTTCCAATGTAAATACATGAATTTTGGTATATTTTAATAATTAAATATATTAATCAACTCTGGTAATTCTATTTGTAATGGGATATTCTCTAAGAAATTGAATATCTGTAGAAAAGGCCAACTTTAAACACGTCAAAACAAATCAAATGACATTTTTCTTTAAAGATGTTTTATGCTCCTCCAATTCTTCCTTTCAGATTGAACTGAACCTTTCTTGTGTTTGTAGTATATATAAATAAAGTATAAATAAAATAAATAGTATAAATAAGAGTTTTATTAATTAATGGTGAAACAGTCTTTGCTCTTAAATTTAAGACATTTTCTAAAATATTTGGCTTTGAACTAAGGTCATAATTATACCAGGGTTACCTCTAAATCATTCAATTTTCTTGCTCCATAGACCTTTAAATTTGGCTCAAAGCTGAAGAATATATACTAAGTAATTTCATTTACATAAATATTTAAGTGTATTGTATAACTCTAATATTTTATACATCCGTGCCTCTCTTTAATCCAAATTTTGCTGAGGCGAGACGAATTCATAATTCTATTTTCTCCTTTTAACATATTCTAGTTAAAGTTAGTTTTAAATATTTTTATTTATATATTTTTTAAATTTTTATTATTTTTAAAGTGTATAAATTAAAATAATTACAACTGTATAATATTTTTTAATATTTATTGTATTGTTTTATATTTTAACCTTAAAATATAATTTTATTGTATACACTTAACTTTTACATGGTTTTTACGTGATTTTAAAATAACAAAGTCCAAAAAAGCATGAATTTATATGAATGAATACATATCTTAACTATATCTTTTTTTTAGCACAAATCCCAGAATTAATTAATTAATTATTTTCCATTTTGCGCGTTATTGCGTCGCGTGTTTGAATAAACTGCATCAAATTGCATACGGTGTGGGCTTAACAATTTTACCAACGCCAATAAAAGCTGTATACGTGTCTCATTTGTTGTTTGAACACTTGCGTAGTCAAACGCCGGATCAAACATGTATTTTTGTAATATTGTAATAAAAATATTTCCAGAATTTATTTATTTGGCTTTTATTTTATTTATTTCCTTACACATTTTCATTAGTATGGTTTTCTAAATTTAGGGAACTAATCTTCGATTTTTTAATGCATTCTATTTCTATTTCTACACGGTTTTCTGTGGAACATTTCCGCCGTAAATGAAGCAATGGATGTATATAATTAATTTCAAGGTAATCAAAGTGTGAAAGTGAGTCAAAATTAGATTATAAAATTTGATCATAAATAGTAAACAAGTGAAGTAAAAAAAGCTTTTAAAATAAATTGCAATTACAAATTCTCACTTTATTTCATGTATTTATTAAAAATAATCAAAGGTATTTTTTGTTATTTGAAATTTGGTTCTGCTTTATAATCTTTAGGAATTCGGTGGAGTTGCATACACAGTTATTTTTAATAAAATTGTATTTTTTGCAAATAAAAATGTAGCAGAATTCTTAATCAATGGTGAAATGTAACTGATTCGGCAATACTTTTTCTTACATACACTTCAGTTGAACCGATTTTATCTAATATTTTGTGGGATTTATTTCATTATTTCGCTTTTATTTTGTTTTTCAAATTATTCGATATGTAAAATTTAAAATCTTTGAAATGATGATGAAATAAATGGAATAATAATATTCGATAATAAGTCAATTATCTAATCAAATTACTATGACCTTGATGTGTGATGACTGATGCAGAAATGTTTGTGTGTACAATTATAAAAATAAATAAATGTGTATGAATGATCTGAATCATTAACAATACTTACATTTCATTTATTATATATTTTGGATTGAGATTTATTAAATAAATATTGTTATCAGATAAAATCCTACAACAAGTTTTATTACTTATTTTCAAAAAAAAAGAAATTTAAAATATTTATATATGTATATTTTAAAATTATTCAACTAATAATATTAAAATTAGTTCTTGCTTTATTTACTAAAATTAATTTTTTTTAATTTTATACTTTCAATAGTCTAAAATTGATTATTTGTAATTGATTATCAATAAATGTGTTTTATTACAAAATATTCTTAGATTTCATTTTTAGATTTTTGGAAATTATATTTTCTAGGAATTTTGAGTAACCAATTTAAATCATTTCTAAAAGGAAATGATATATATAAAGTTAACATTTCATCAATTAATCAATTTAATCTCGGCGAATTAATTATTTTTTTTAATTAAATTTGTATTTTACTTCCTCAAAATTTTGAATTTATATAACTTCACAGATTTTGTTTAAATTTTCGTTTATTCGTACTTCAAATAAACATCATATACCTACGGTTGTGAATTAAAATTAAAACAAGAAAACTTTTTTCAAGATATAGTTCTAATGAAAAGGTTAGGATACATATAATGGTTGTTTGAAATAGAAATTTTATGTTATTTTTGTGTAGGTTGCGAAACAAAATCAAAAATGAACGAGGATAATTAAATAGGTATTATTTAATCGGTCGCATTTATAAATTTCAAACAAATAATTTAGTCTCTTATTAAATGCTGAATTTTATTCAAATTGTAAAAAAATACAAATATAGATTCGCCTCGAGAGATAGCAATTAAAACCATTTTAATTTCTTTTAATTAAAAGAAAATTTAAAATTTTTTATTAATTGAGATTTTTAATCAATTAATTTTATTTTGTTTAAATAAAGTATGTTAATAATTCAGTTCGAACATCTAATAATTTTACAATGAACATTTATAAATTTTAATACCTGGAAATATTATTCGATATAATATTGGGATTTTATTTTTAAAAATTATAAAGGAAATCCCAAAATTACATTTGATAAATCAAACTTCCATAAATAATCAATTTTTAGTTCTCACTATTTACAAATTCAAACCTAAGAAAAAAATATTACTTCTAAGTTCCAAAAATACAACTGTGAAGATTGCCAACAATTATAAACTTTTACAAGAAACTGTCGAATTCTATATGAAAACTAAGTTCGAAGTAGACGCTATTGACCAAATGGCTCGCAAGTACAGTGTAAAAGCAAGTTTTTGTAGATGGTCATTTTCGTAGAGACTATATAAAGATACTACTGACGAAAATATAATTAAAAATACAAATTATCTGAAGAGCTTACTAACGAATTTACATATACCAAAAGATCAAAATCTACTCAGCTAGTAAAATGAAATATAGAGTCCATTGATTTGACTTCGGAAAACTCTAAAAAAATATGCAGTGAAAATTCTGCAATAAAAATAAAACAAATTCTATTTGTTTTAAATGCACGAAATATATATGTTATGTTAAATGTTTACTCTTAGCTTGTGTCTAATTTGTATAGATTATTTAAGAAATTTGATGAGCCCGAAAGAGTCTCCGTTAAAACTTGTGGCGGGACAATCGGGGTGCGTGTGTATCTGCGTGTTTATGACACCCCAAATAAAATGTATAATAAAATTAACAATAACAGTTGTAAACGATAACAATTTTTATTAAAGAAATAATATATATAAAATAATCGACCTGAAAACTCGGCTCATAGAAATTAGACAAGTCTTTATAATTTTCCTTTTTATCTTTTTCGGGATTTTATTCTTGAATTGTTAATGTTTGATAATATTCCTTTTAATATTTTTCAGAACTTTAATCTTGGATTGTTTAGGTTTTATAATTTTCTTTTTTATCTTTTTCGGAACTTTATTCTTGGGTATCTTAAGATTAATCTTCTATATAACTTTCTGTTTTCTTGGTTATCTAAATTTATAATTCGATTTTTTTATTTTTTCAATTTTTACTATATAGTTTTTTAAATAATTTTAGTTTCAAGAAGTCGAGAACACCAAAAACAGAAGTAAAAATAGAACCTAATTGAGGTTCTGTTTTGGTTCGTAATTATATTTAAAAAATGTAAAATTCTACTACAATATATATATATATATATATATAAGATTTGTTATTCCTTATATACTTTATCTAAATGATTACTTTTTTTAATTTTAAATTACAATAAATAATGAATTTTATTTATTCACAATTTTTTTATTAATTCCATTTTTTATACATCTGTCAAATTGACGGATTGATACAACTAGATATACATAAAATGTTGGTAGTTCTAATGCTAAATAATTTTAAAACAATGAAATTTGTTTAACTAAATACATTTTAATTATACCTTTTATTCGAAATGAAACATATTGATACATTAAGAAAATACTTTGTGAAGAGTATTTTGAAATCCTTTTTATTTTCCTATTTATCATCTGTTGAACTCTTCATTTTATACGCAAATGGAATAAAATGTATGAGCAATTGTGTATAAAGTTATATAAAAATTATAATAAAATATATTCCACGAATTAAATTGCTGAAATTAAATCCTACTGATAAAATACATGTCAAACAACATTTGCGTAACGAGGTTCCTTGGGCTGTTCAGAGAAAAAAATTTAATTAATTAAATAAACATTTTTTATTATCATAAATAATTAATTTTAGGATACCGCAATATATCATTAAAACAAAGTTGACAATTTGGAGGTGATAATAAATCAAATATAGATTTAGCAATGATGACTAGAAAGTCAATGTCAATCGGGATTTTCAGATATGGTAAATTAAATTCGAATGTAAATGTAATAATTCAAATACAGATGATAGTAAAAGAAGTTACAAAATAAATATGACAAGTTGTCTAATAATAGACTAATAGTAAAAATAAAAATACACAACTTTTCAGTATAATTCACCAACCTGATTAAATAAAACGGTATCTGCCTTATGAAAGTGTTAACAATTATGTTGAGAAGGAAACCTCAAATTTAGACTAGTTGGACCCATTTTTAAAAAATATTACTTTTTTAGTAGTATACTAGATTTCATTCGTTTTTTCTTCAATTATTTTTTACATTTTTTATCTTCCAAACCTGACAACTTAATAACTTCAGCATCAAAAATTGGATCATTACCCTCAGATTTATCTGTGCAAGGATCATGAATATTCATCATTTATTTATCAACGGTCATTTTTGTCATTTGCTCAAGATAATATGCAAGAAACCATGCACAAAAAACTAATCCTCTCACCATATTTCGCATGTATTTATATTTACAAAAGCTTTCAGGAATAGTATAAAGACCAGTATCAGTCGCTTCTCGTCTGATAGTCTTTTTCCTTCCGTTGAATAAGCGGATTCAAAAACGGTATCATGCTAACGATTTTCAAACACTAAAAAATATCATCAACATAACGTTTATACACAGTTGGTTAGTTAAATTGTATGATGGAATCTTTTTTTCTAAACTTGACATGAAAATAAATGCCATTGTTGGAGCCAAAGGGAAACCCACAGCTACACCATCAACCTGTTTGTACCACTCATTTTTAAAGAGAAAATTCACATTCAACGTGGCAAATTCAAGTAATTTACGAAATGCAATCTCGTCAACTTTAGCATGTTCGGTAACATTTTCTTTCCACATTTTGCAACATGAATCAATCGTTATTCCAATATTAATATAAGTTCAATCCTTTTTAGTTAACTAACTTTAATCTTTGAATTAATTTGCTATGCTTACATTCTCAAGGGTTAATGAATATGAGTTAAGCGATCCGCGTTTATGAGTAAAAACGTAGTTTCAAGGTAGTTTAAAACATGATGGTCAAGTTATTTAAAAATAATTATAAATAATATAATTAAAAAAAACAGTAATAATACTATTAATAATACCTTTAAAAATTATTGTTGACAAAAATAGCATTGAAGTGAAGCGGGTGTGGTTGAATGAGAGTTTAAAAATACTGTTACGGTAAAGTGAGTGTGACTGAAAATAATATTGGGGTGAAGTGGATTTAATGAGAAAAATAACGTAATGTTAGGAGAATAATGTCGACAGAGTTAATAATACAGAGAATCGGTGAAGGCTGTGAGGGTAAAGCAGCAAGTACAATGTTTGGACATAAATGGAGTTTTGATAGCCCGACTTGATAAAAAATATTTACCTAATAATTATAGCTAAAACACAATCCTTTCAAGACAAGAAATGTCATGATAATGCAAGTTTATGCATTAAATAACACAAATTTCACGTTACGATGACCTTGCTCTTAAATGCTAACTTCAAAATGGCATTGATCTTAAAAAAAGGAGGATGGAGATGAGACGTCTTTCTCAAAAAAATATTTAATTACCAATAGTACTGTAAAATATAAAAAAACATAATTTTGTAGAGAATCTTTCGTTTTTTCAACTATGTGATGTAATTATAATGGGATATTTGATTTCCCTAACCTTTGCCCTATATTATGTAATGCCTCCTTGTGTGATTTATTATTTTTGATTGTCTGGGTCCTCAAATTATGTCACTGATTATTATTTCCCTAAAAACTATTGCTGATTGTGTTGGTGACGAGCCAGTACCACAATTTCTTAAATAAAGTTTTTGGAATTTATCAATTATTCTTATTCTTTACATGGCGACCACGCTTTCAACCAAGGAATTATTACGGATTCTCCCACAACCGAAAATCTATTCAATTGGAGATGATTTGGAAGAATTTATTGAGAAGATTGAATCATACTTTTCAATTATTCAGCTAGTCAAAGATTAATTGTTCGAGCTTATTTGGATGAAAATTGCCGCAACAAATATGACAAAATTCCAGATGAAGAAGATTATGCGAAAAGACTTAGATTAGCATTCGAAGACAATTTGGATTTAGCTAAGGATTTGGAAAAGCTGCTAAATTATCGAAAAAAGAAGATGATGCAGAAACTTACATTAGTAAGATTGAGAAAGGTGTTCAGAAAATCTTGAAGCACAAGCTAACAATGTCAAATTTGACAACGTTCTTCTTAAAACATTGACTTGATAATGAAGGAGAGAAACGTGAAATAAAAAGATATGAAATTACGGAAGATTTATTGAAAGTAAAATTATCGAAAGAAAATTTAAGAAATGATGGAGAGCCAGTAAAAAAAGATCCAATGGCAAATAAATATATTAAAAGAATTTTACAGAAAATGGATGAAGATAAATCCAAGATACGGTCGATACAATAATAATGAGAAAAGAAATAATTATGGAAATCAGCGAAATCAAAGTGATAACAAAAATGAATATTCAAAATTACAAAGAAATGAATTCCAAGATGGACTAGCTTATCAAAGACGAGATTATCAAAGAAATTTCAATAGAAATTTCAGTAAAACACCTCAAAATAGAAACTGGTATCAAAATCAAAGTTCAGATCAATATTCAAAAGTACAATGTTACGCATGCCTTGAAATTGGTCATATTAGTCGGGAATGCCCAAATATTCGGTGTTCGTGTTGTGGTAAAGCAGGTCATTTAAGTTTTCAGTGTTTTCAAAAACAGAATCAGTACGAAATGAGATTGCAAAGAACTTCGAATCAAAACCATGGGAATTTCAATCGATACAATTGACATTCTAATCAAGAAAATGATCTAAACAATGGAGAAAACGTAGCTGCAGTATATGATGACGAACCGAACGACTATGATGGACAATCAGAAATATCGGGAAATGCCAAAGCTCCAAACAGAGAGGATATGTTAGGAGCGATAAATCACATGTAAGCAATGATAATTTTTTGAGGACCCTAAATGCTGAATGTAACGATTGTTTGGTTGATTGTTTGTTTGATAATCTAAATGTTGATTTTTTCCACAATCAAAAATTTGATTCTGATTTTTATTTAATTAATAATTGTAATACTGAACAAAATGTGAATGACTGATTATTTGTGAGTGATTGTGATAAAAATGATTGTTTTTTAAATATATCTAATAAAAAATTAAAATTACCGAATGTTAATGTTATTAAAGATATATATGATATAGGATATTGTAATGTAGATGGTAGACCATTTAATACTGTTAAATTAAATAATGTGACTTTTAATTCATTATTTGACACAGGAGCAAAAATAAGTATTTCATCCCAATCGATTGCTGAAAAATTGAATTTAAAATTTTTTAATGAAGGAAGTAGAAATATATCATGCGCAAACGGTAGTATGTTAGGGATTTTAGGGAAAGTTTCACTAAGTTTAGAGTTTAACAATAAAGAAATAACTGGAGAATTTTTCGTTGCTAAGGAAATATACCCAGAAGTAATTGTAGGAATGGACATATTGAATTCTTTAAATATTAAGTTAGTTGAATTTTGTAATGAAAATGTTCTCAGTTTGCAAGCAAAATTTGGTAATAATTTAAAAGTAAATAATAAAAATAAATTTATGAATGAAATATTGAAAATAGAAAAATGCAATCCGATATATGAAATAGTTGTTTAATTCTCAGATATTTTTATGTATAATAAATGGGATATAGGCAAAACAGATATTTTAAAGCACAGAATAGAAACTAATTGCAACCCAATACCAATTAAGCCGCGGCGACAACCAATGCACTATGAGGAAAAACTAGAGGAAATTGTTAAAAACCTAGAGGAAAATAAAATTATAGAGAAATGCGAATCACCTTGGAATTCACCAATAGTATGTGTGCCAAAAAAGGGAACTTCTGAAATTCGGATGTGTTTGGATTTTAGGATTTTAAATTCAAATACAGTTAAACCAGCTTTTCCAATTCCCAATGGTGATGAAATGCTTGGTTCTTTGCATGGGGCCAAATATTTTTCGTCGATCGACTTAGGAAATGCCTATTATCAAGTTGAATTGGATGAAGAGAGTAAATTGAAAACAGCATTTTCTACAAGACAGGGCCAATTTTGTTTTAATAGGATGCCTTTTGGAATAGCTGCCGCACCATCAACGTTTCAAAAACTTATGGCATTAATAATTGGAAATATGATGTGGAATGAAGCATTAGTCTATTTAGATGACATATTAATCTTTTCGAAAACTATTGAAGAACAAAAAGAAAGAATAAATAAACTTTTCCTTAGAATTAGGAAATCGGGACTAAAAAGTAATCTTCAGAAATGCAAGTTCTTAGTATCTGAATTAAAGTTTCTTGGACATATAATTAATGAAAAAGGTATCAAAACAGATAATTCTAAGATTGAAGCAATTAAAAATGTAAAGCAGCCTAATTGTGTGAAACATATTAGGAGCAAAATATATGTGATGGCTATAATAGATCATTTTAGTAAATATATAGTATTAAAAGCTGTAAGAACACAAGAAGAAAAGACATTAATTGATAATGTGAAAAGTTCGTGGATATTGAAGTTTGGACCGCCAAAGGAAATTCATGTTGATAAAAGAAAATGTTTTGAATCCCAAATTTTTAAAAATATGGCAGTAGAGTATCTCTTGAAAATAGTTTATTCAAGCCCTTATCATCATCAATCTATTGGACAAATTGAAAGACAATTTAGAACGCTAAGAGACTGGATTTCTTGCTGTCTGGAAGAGAAACAATTTAAGACATGGGAAGAAGCATTGTCTCATATAGAATTTGCAATGAATTCAACAATGCAGGCAAGTATAAAAGTTAATCCTGTTGAAGTAATATATGGAAGGAAATTTTGCAAAGAGCGCATTACTAATGGTCCAGAAATTGATACTAAAGAATCAAAGAAGCATGAAATAGCATTAAATATTAAATCATTGAACCGTATAAATAATTATAATCAAGAAAATCGAATACATAGATCTATCAGAGTCGGTGAATTGGTACTCGTCAAGGAAGATATCAGAAACAAGCAAGATAACAGGTATTGCGTACCTTTTGAAATAAGTGGAAAATATAATAAAAATAGTTATTCATTAAGGAATGCTGATAATAAATGTATTACTAGAAATGTGGAAGGGGTAAAGCCATTTAAAACGAGGGGGATGTGATGTAATTATAATGGGATATTTGATTTCCCTAACCTTTGCCCTATATTATGTAATGCCTCCTTGTGTGATTTATTATTTTTGATTGTCTGGGTCCTCAAATTATGTCACTGATTATTATTTCCCTAAAAGCTATTGCTGATTGTGTTGGTGTCGACACACCGGGTACTATAAATAGTACCACAATTTCTAGAAAATCTTTGTAAAAAAGTATTTTTCTACAAATAAACCAAAATTAAAAATTATGCGATTATAATTACAAAATAAAAATTGTTTTCACTGGCCGAAATTTATTTTTGTTTATAAATTTTCATGTACTACCAGATTAACCAGTAACGGTACGCGTAGCAAAGTTTGAGAATATAGATGCCAGACTACTCATTGAATCATAAACCTTGTATCAGGTGGCTCGCTCCCCCTACGATCTTCTTATTTAAAATTTCTCTTTAATTTCCATTCTGTAGTCTGAATAAAATGAAAAGCATGAAATAATGTGATCAGTGAAAATTTATTAACTAATTACTTGCGTAACAATATTTTTGGATTATTGGGTTGGTGGTAATACTTAAAAGTTACCAATCAAATCTGTGACTCCACAGCGTGTTTTATCTGATCCACAAAATAACAATTCTCAGACATAAAAAACTTTCATTGATTATCACAATTGATTACACGAATTATAACAACACGATCAATTCAACACTCAAATAGGTAATTACACAGAGCTTATTACAACACTACGCGAGGAATAGCTCTACGTGTATAATTTCCAAATACTTAACAATCACCAGCAGATGATCTGACTCAATAACTTGGTAAGTTGAATTGAATTCTCCTTCGTTTTGACTTGAATTTATTCAGTATACTTTAAACATTTCTCATTGAACTCAATTTTAGCGCACCTTTTAGTTTCAATATTTTCTCTTCTTTCCAATTTCTAATTTCTCACTTCCAATTTCTTTAATTTTTCTCTACTGTTCAAATCCGAATTATTTTCTCGACTATCTTTTAAATTTTTTTTCGACCACTAACTTCTAATTCCATTAAGAAACCTTTTGCTTCTATATTCCGCACTTGTCCAACACTTGTAATAATCCATTATTTCCATTCCTGTCTCTCCATTATTTGTACAGTACGTCTTTTCCTACACTCCTGATATCTCTGACAAGTTGTCAAGATATGAATATTTCTCTTGTCTTATTTTTTTATAATTTGGAATTCCCTTTTTTTCCATTTTGTACTTATTAATTAGCAATGATCTTTCTCCTGCTTTGTTGTCTGATTTTTTTTATTTGCTCCTCATTTCACCTTTTTTAAATTTTTTTCTCTATCGTTCTCTTCTCACAGTTTCAGATTGCTATCCCAATCCCCCTATCGGTTTTCCATCAGGTTATTTTATTTATTTATAATATTATTCATTATTTAGGTATCCTTAACAATATTCTGGATATAAAGAATTATTAAATATCATTTTTATGAGTTATTAAATAAATTAGGCAGCAAAGAAATTACAACCTAAATCCACTTGTCACTATTATTAAAACAACAGAACCCAACACAAATACGTTTTATTTCCAATATAGTAATTACATTGATTCAATCATTCAAATAATTAAAGTTTGAACTAAGGTCAGATGTTCCTTAGTCAAACGACGCCAAACTATTTTATTCTTCACAAATCTGATTTGGCTTAAACAATAAAATTATGAAAACTAATTAACAATTAAATTATGAAAAATTATGAAAACTAATCGTCTACAAGGTTTTAATTAATTAATTACTTTGTATTTTTGCAATAAATTTGTCTGATAGCCTCACATTAATTTGCAACTATTATACTTTGACATATCTTTATGTTTGCTACCAGCTCCAACCTTTTTTTTCAAATTTTATTAGCTTTTCATCTGTGTTCGAATTTCAGTTGGGATCATTTGAGTAAACCCGACAATTTAAAGGAAACTTTAATAGCCACTTAAAAAGAACAAATGAATTGATATATAAATACTATTAAAAAATATAATCCCTTTTGACATAGCTAAAAAAGAAACATATTTCCCAAAGATCTAATTAATATAATTTAAAAGAAATATTACCGTTGCCGACATTGTGAAGGATTATCAAACAAATATTTTCTCATTAAATTTACTCAAAAAATTTGAATTTTTTATTAGATTTTTATATTATTTATCGTTTCTTATTTAGAGAGAGGACTTTTATCAATTCCATAATAAAATTGTATTTATAAAAAAATTAACTATAAATCAGTAAAGATATCGATGTTTTTTTGATATTCACGAATTTTAAAAAAAAATAGAAAAATAAGAAAAAGTTAGATATTTATTTCTGTTTGATTAACTACTTTTACCTTATTTCACTTTGTTGTTTGACTAAACCTTCATTTGCGTCCTCAGTTCGACCTCTGCTTAAGCTAGACAGCCATATTTACTAGTTACGTAATGAAATTGCATATTATTTAATGGTAGTTTTGCAACTTGATAACAATATATCATATTTCGGTTACAAAACATATAACAACACTTTTTTTTCTATAATTCCCGGTTTTCGGTTATTAAATAAAAGTGTTACATAACATTTTGATTATTATGTAACTTAACCTTAGGAGTCATTTTTTCATTTCCTAACCTATTCCTAAACATGTACCTACTATTGAGTTATATGAAAGAAAACAAAAATAAAATATGTATTAAAAAAATTTCCGAATTAATTTTCTGATTTCTTCTTAATTTCATAGACTTGTCGTTCATTATGTAAAAAGCAAACAAAAAAAACCATCAATCACCGATTTCTTATCTATTTCTTTTGATAATTATTTTTTAGGGTATCAAAGAATAATCCATTACGATTTTTGTTTTATCGCTTGAAATTCTATTGCAATCTCTAACTCCAGAATAAATTTCATATTTTTATTAATCTTAATGTTTTTATAATATTTATCACCTTGTTATGTAAATTAATTTTAACAATGAAAATAAAAGTATCAAAAAATTTTGTTTCTTTTTCAAAAATACTTTAAAGAGAGTTTTAATAAAATCCTTTTAATCCAGACAGAAATTAATGGTTTTATAAAAAGTGCCGATTGAAGTGTAAAACTGTAAATATGAGAACATCAAAATATTTTCGTCTACTATAAGACAAGGTAAAATTCATAAATTAATTAAAATTATTTACTTAATAATTCGTAATTTTTCAAAAAGGCTTTTAAAAAACATAACTTTTCATTGTTTGTCCATTCTCTGTTATTTTAAAATCAAAAATAATTACAACTTCTCTATTGTAGCGCTCATTGTAAATTTCATTTCTGCCAATATGTCAACCCAGTTAGTAAATATTTTTTATGCGAATATATAATCTCTATAGTGTACTGTTATATTATATTTTTTGTTGTTGCAATTATGAAATTTGAATCGGAATGACAATGTAAAGTTATTTTTATTATTGCGTTTATTGCATAAACAAACTAAATAGTTCTATATAGCATAATTCTATATAGCATAATAGTTCTATATAGCATAATAATAATTACTATAGAAAATTACAAAATTAAAAAATCGAAAATAATAAAAGTTTAAAAAA
The DNA here is from genome assembly GCA_959609185.1 of Schmidtea polychroa. NCBI lineage: Eukaryota > Metazoa > Platyhelminthes > Tricladida > Dugesiidae > Schmidtea > Schmidtea polychroa. The sequence goes on along the minus strand of CAUHTR010000469.1, from coordinate 18,165 downwards.
ATAAAAATCGATTGAAAAAAATAAGTTATAAAAGTTAATAAACACAGTTAGTGGATAAACAGAATCATCTGAACATTTCACAAGCATTAACTGTTGAAAGTTTTCTCTAGTTCGTTAAGTGCACTAGATACTGATTGAAGTCTATCTGAAGAACGACATTTAATATAAGTTGAAAGAAGCATTTTCCACTCTAAACAGAATCGAAAATCTCAATATTCCAAATTCATGGAAAGAAATTTAATATAAGTTAAAAGAAACATTTTCCGCCCTATACAAAATCGAAATTCTCAACTTCCTAAATTTTAAGGTTTTATATATTTTTTAATAAACCTTGTAAGAGTTGCACTAGTTTTTAATATTTTATGTTAATTTAACATTTATTCTAATTTTCGTTCTCATACACAAAATTAACACACGAGTATCCCACCTGTTCCGAGACATTTTTTAAAAAGAGACTCTGCTCGGCTCTACAAACTCTCTTACTACAAACATACACGACAAACGAAGAAATAACAATCAACACTAATACTAATAACAAATAAACTATAATAATCTCTAATTATTCGAAATCGGCGTTCTAATTCATTCACTCTAATAGTATTCTAATAATTAAATTACCTAATTAATAATTATCTTGAATGGTTTGATGCATATGTGCATGTTATTGTATGTCTGAAACATGTCTTATATTTCATGTCCATTATTACACAATAGTCTTCGATCCTAAAAAAATAAATACTTGAACTATTATGTCATAAAATAGATTTTAGAATACACCAATCTTTGAATTATTTAACACACATATTCACATTTAGATGATATGAAATAAAACACTGCAAATAAATATTGCATTTGTCAGAAATTTTTTGGATCATTTTGGATTTATAATTTCTTCCTAAAGTCGACAATTCGTTTCTTCGGTAACCGAATCTTAAAATTTATTTTATCGTCAAGATAATTACAATTGTTTTATTGTTTTGGTTTAACATCCGCCTGTGATAATAATCAGTTATTCCTATTCTTTAATTTCCCAAAGCATATTAAAATTTCAAGGTTCACAAAGTTCAATTAAAATGGTTTTAAAAATAATTAACCCTAATTTGATTTGTTGTTTTTGTCATAACTCTCATACTGCTTTGTCATGTTTTTCATTTCTTTATTTCAATATTTATAGTTTTTCGCCCTTCTTCTTTATCATGACCAGCTTCAGAATTTCCAAATTTTGTTTTATGTGATTTTCAAATCCTCATGTTTTATTATAAATTTATATTCTGTATTTTTTGGTGGATGTATTCAGAACATTTTTTGGTATATTCGATGCCCAGCATATGATTAACATTGACATATTACATTTTGACATATTTATTATATGTTACTCACTTGAAAAGGCAGTGCCGAAAATTCGTGAGTATCAAAAAACATCGATATATAATACTGATTTATAGTCTTCAAGCTCTCTTTTTAATAAATTCAATTGAAAAACTAATCAGTGGTGAAAATGGAAAAAAAAGTTCTTATAATAATATTAATTATGTAACGACAGTAATGTTGGCACTATGTTATATATTTATTATTAGTATTTTAATAAATAGACAGGTTTTGGGTAAAAATTTACCTTTGGATCAATAAAAATTGAAGATCATTTAAAGAATGTTACAAAAATCTCGAACATCAAATAAATATTGGGAAAAGATTTGAAAATTGATTTTTTTCAAAAGTACTTTGTTTTAAATGCTTGATACTTTGCTCAGTGAAATGGAACACATATTTGATGATAAAATTAGACATTTAGAATTTTATTTCAAATGAGCTTTTGAAATGTGCTCCGAAAAATTAATAAGATTAAAAAAACTCAGTGAATTTCTTCCAAATAAATAGTAATTGCAATTAATAATTATCATAATATCATGCGATCATAACCTTTTTGGAAACTGGTGAATATGGCGATCGCCCTAGGTATGGAGGTGCAACAAAACTATGTGGGGCGCTAAAATGATGTCATCATTTTGAGAACACTTGCTTACAAAATAGTTCTAAATGCCTTAATTAAAGATATAAACACCTAAACATGAGTATTCTTACTATTTCGTCGTGATTTCAAATTATTCGATAAGTGTCTCAAGTTTATTCTGAATTTGATATCGTTTGACGTTGATTAGTATATTAGCCACCACCACACCAAAGAGGATAAACTCCTAAGAGACAAAGAAGTTCTAGCACTTAGACTAATAAAAATATACCTATCATAATTAATAGAATGTCATGCATTGTGTGCTTATTATATTGTTGGGATCTTGGGGACACCAAAAGACCATTCCTACACTATTATTATGTGTATTTTAATTGAATATTTAAATGAAGGAATTTAGGGTAAAACTTTAAGTTAATTCAACATCGAAGCTGTAAATCAAAGTTTTAAAAAATAAATAGAAATAGTGATAAGATAAAAGATAATAATAAAAAAAAGATGGGAGGACAGAAGATGCTGTATTTAAAATATTAAAATCTAAAATTATTGAAAATTTAAAAATACAATTTGAAATTTTATAAAAATTCAATGATAAAAGATTTAATAACAAATTTTACAAACAAATTATAATTTAAAAATATTTGATTGAATGCAGTTTGAATCACAGTTCTCTTTGATAAAATTGAAATTATAGTCTCTTAAATTAGTTTGAATACTCAAGATTAATAATGATATAAATTTATGTATTTAAATAAATACACTAATTATTAAAATAATATATTAATTTCAAAATATTATTACAACTGATAGAAATGCTTTTAAAACATTTCATCTGATATAGGAAAGAAACATCTACAACTGTAAAAATTATTCTTCATAATTTTCAATATAAAACTAAAAATTAAGTTTATATTTCAAAAATATTTCATAAATTGAAATTAAAATTTCCTAAATTTTCTAACAAATTTTTTCTGAAGATTTAACTGTATAAATTAATTTGGTTAATTTTTTTAAACGAAGAAATAGAATTTATCAAAAATAAATCGGAAAGCAAAATTTTTATCTCATTTTAAAAAACCAAAATATTTATTTATTCAAAGTTTATTTTAAAAAATCCAAAATAAATATAATTCAATATTTCTCATGGGAAATAATGTTATTGTAATAAATATTTAATTAATGAGTTTCAGTATGATAATCACTATAAAATTCTTTACATATTTTAATTATTTTTCATTTGAATTATGTCATTGAAAGAATTTTTGCAACTTACATTATAATAAAAAAGGTTTGAAAATTAAGCGAAGATTTTAAAATAAAACTAATTTGTGAAATAATGAATATAAGGATATGAATAACACATTTTATTAAATTATTAATGCCTAATATCATTGTATTTAATTTACATAAAATTAATATTGCATATTTGAAATTTTAACATAACTTTTAATACGTTGATTTTTTTCATTTTTTCTTTGTGGGACAGAAGCTATGTTTAACTTTTTAAAACGTGAGTTACATATGACTCACATTGTCACACACTTATAACACTACATTTTTGTTTTTTAGGTTTTGAATTTTACTGTATCAAATGCTTCAATAGACTTCATAAGAATTATGGTTAATTTTTCAATTATATTTGTTGCTTTTTTATTTTTTTGTTTAATAAAATGTTGTTGAAAATAAAATCACCATGATTTCAATGTAATTATTGGGGTTCTAATAACAATATAAAACAAATTTTTTAAAAATATCGGTGTGAAGGGTGTGAGTCATATATGGCTCATATGGTGTTCAATATGTTAATTAAACTTGATACCATACCATTTTTAAAATCGGTTTTCTTTTTCATATGATGCATATTTTATCAAATTTAACAAAATATTTTTTTCAAAGTTGTTTTACTAAGTTAGTTATTAAAATTTAGTTAAAAAATACAATACAAATTGAAAATAAATCAGGGGTGAAAATCGAAAGTTCTTAGAATAATATTATTATTATTATAATTATTAATATTATAGCAATATAAAAATACTATGGGGCATTTTATTACTTATACATGTTACTATTAGCAAAATTTACTTCAAAATAAATACACTTTGTTCTTGTCCTGAGATGTGTCTTGGCGTTAAATTGTGTAAATTATTACACACACACACACACACACATATATATATATATATATATATATATATATATATATATATATATATATATATATAGCCTAAACAATTTTCTTGCCCCATGACATAATAATGTATAGGACGACATAAGCTTTACACCATATGATATGATCAAATGTTATATCATAGGTAAAGGCCAATTATTACATAATAATAATACTAATAATAAATTAGCAAAAATGATAATGATAATAATAATAATAATAATAATAATAATAATAATAATAATAATAATAATAATAATAATAATAATAATTTACACGTGCAACCAATCACAAAAGTTTAAAAATGTTCACATACAAATTTATTCTTCATTGCACATGACTTTTATATACCACTCTCCATAGAATATAAGAGCTCTTCCTTGTATCTTTGCATCTTCAAATTAGAATAAGATTTGCATTTGAGGTATCATACAGTTTCATTCCTAATTGATGCTTGACATATGGTACTTCAGAATCTGGCTTAAATTAATTCGGATGATTAGCCATATTTTAACTTGTATATTTCTCAGAGTCCGAAAGCTATGCCATTCATTTTTTAGAGGATAAATAATTATACATGTACTACTATTACTAAATATTTAATAGATCTTGACAAATAAAGTTAGTTTCTAATTTGAAACATTAATCAAAGTTTTATAAATTGCTATTATTTCTAATTTGATATTTATAAATTTGAATACAATCTTCAAGCTTTTTAATAAATACAATGAAAAAGAAATCAGTGGTGAAATGGGAAAAAGCCCCCCTTAAAACTAAAATACGACTTCAATATTTGTGATGAAATAAATGCTATAATATTATTTATAATCCATGGCCAGAATGCACTGTACATCAGACAAATTGAGAAACATGCTTATTAGTCAATATAAATTGAAGAGATAATTTGTCTTTCTTCATACATACATCATATAGAACTTGCATCACTTTGATTGTATTCAAGGCTAATGGTACTTTTTTCCAGTGATTCATAATGCTTTCTTATGAATCTTAATTACTTTTCACAGATTACTGTTAGCATGTTGATCATATGTCTGGTCAGCATACCATTAGTCTGCCCAAGTGAACGAAATAAATTTGCAAACCTTTGCTAAAGATTTTATCTCAAAAGGATAGAGAAAAAATCCAGAAGTGCAAGAATAGTTCTTGAGTTCCATCTGATGTTATTGATGTTGAGAAGTTTCTGAAATGTGACAGTATTTTTTATATCATAGAATTCAAATTCTCGAGTAAAAAACTTCATATCATCTCTTCCTCCACCTTCGTCCATGATTTCTTGTCCCGTAAACAAACAAACCTTTCAGTTTCTCATAATTCACTTTCAGTAAGACCGGTTGAATATCCAATCTTCCCATTGCTTTCTAGATGTAAGTAGCATAACTTCTTGTCATCACTGGATAGCCAGTAGCCTTTAACGTTCGTAATATCAAATAGTGCATTGAGTTATTCATAGTTCTGCCTCAAGACACAATCATCATAAATTTTAATAAGCTTACCAAGCTTTGCTTGAATTAATTGTTCCGCCATGTGTGGAAAATTCAACTTCACATTCCACAATTTTCTAACTTATTGACAAATGACAGTTATTTTCTTTTCTTCCTTTGGTTTCCTGTCCAACAAAGAAATAAGAACCAATAACTTGTATTTTGAGTTGCAACCGGCTTTTTTCTTGTAGTTTTCTACTCTTGTAGAGACTTTTATGCCATTGTACACCGAGCATGAAAAATGTCAAACAATGTTAGCACACTGCTATTAAATTATAGCGAGAAACATATTTCAACTTTGGCTAAGAAAGTGTGTAAACAAATATTTCTTATTGTGAGACTGTCTGATGAATGAGATGCAATAAGCAACAACTTTGAAAAAGCATAATGATGGATTCGTAAATGAGTCATTCCTCTCTAAACGTTTAACGCATAAATAATTCAAATGTGATACACCAGATATCACTCAGATACGTTTCCTATAATATAAGCAAAAAATCAATAATCTTACCTTATAGAAACATACATACTTACTTTGATTTCACACTAAAGTTCTCATTGAGAGTGCAATGAAATACACCTTATACTATCGAAATCTAAAGTGGTAGAAAAATTAAATACTGCACACAAACACAACACATACCAAAAAATATATGCAAACTTTCGATTTATAGAAATGCACCGCTGAGATACGTTTCTATAATAACTTTATTTTACACAATTTTGAGAAAAGAGAAAAGATCGCTGAAAATGTTTTTAAATGTATTTTTAAAGAACTACGCTAAATTGTCATGAAAATGAAGAAATATCATCGTAAGATTTATTTTTCAGTTACAAATTAAGTTCATTAGAATTTCATATTATTTTAGAAATGTTTTAGAAAATATATATATATATATATATATATATATATATATATATATATATATATATATATATATATATATATATATATATATATATATATATATATATATATAAATTTATTTATGTAATATTATTTAAAATTTTATTTAAAAAAATATTCTAAAAATAAATTAAAATAGTGATTATTTTACAGCCTTGAAAATGAGGTATTTATTATGTACTTAGAAAAATATTGCAGTTTCTAGGAAATATTTGTCTTACATAAATAGCAAGGTCTTTTTTAAATTGATACAAGCACTCATTTGACATTAAACAAATTGCTTAATCTGTTTTAAATTAAAATCATTTCAATTAAGAAAGAAAATTTGGCTATTTATTTATTGGAATTATTTTTTAATTTCAATATCAGAAATGCATTCCATTATCCTAAATCTGGGAGTTTTTAAAATTTTAATTGACTTTATGAATATCCCAAAAATTCATTCCGTTCCCACATTGTTGTTTTTTTTATCAAAATAGTTAGCCGAAATATACATTTATTTGATTGATTAATAAATGGTTAATTTAAAAATTTTAAAGAAATAAAATTACACATCATAAACAACAACTTTTGTAAAATATTTTTTGAATTCTTTCTCAAATTTATATTTTTAAGAAAACAAATATTTAAAGAAAAAAATAATTTATTTTTCAAATATTTTCTCATAAATTTCAAAGAAATTTAATTTCTATTAAATTTAATACGTCTGGATTCTTACGCTGTAGTCTTTAACGAAACGAAAGTACAAACATCTTTGAATACTTATGAAATAAATAATTAAGATCTAAGTGAATGAAGCCTCGTCACTCCATCGAAGTCAAACCACTGAGAAAATATCACTAAAGATCTTTTATTAGCATGAAAAAATTATGTTATGGAATTATTTTTATAATTCAATTAATCTAGTTTTGAATATTCCTAAAGTATACCGACTTTTGAAAGACTCCCAAATAATATGCACTTTTCATAATGTTTTTCAGATTTTTCGTGTATCAAATTTCAAAAATTTCTTTCGGCAAAATGTATTAATTCTATAAGAAATCAAAAAAATTAAAAAAAGATAAGAAGTTTTTCAATACTAACAATTCTTTGTTGATCAGAAAAGGACTTTGGTTTCCGTAAAACAATATACGATACAATATTTAAATACAAAATAATTTTTATTTTGATAATATAAATTTTTCACATTTTTTTTTATTTTATTAAATATACTAATAAATCAAAATTCAAAATTAAATAACTTATTATTTAGAAATATTATAAAAATAATTTCACTTAATTAAAAAAAGTTAAAATGACTATTTGAATATATTTGTTTATGAAGTTTTCATCAATTAGTGTTGATAATTTCTAATTTAAATATTTGATTTAGATTTAAATTATTTAATTTTTATATTTTTTGTTATTATTAATTTCGCGGGAAAAATATTAATTAAATGACAAATATATAATGAAACTTCAATAAATAGGTATGTAAGGATTATATTTAAAAAAAATAAATATAATTTGGATATTAATTAATATGTAATTAATTATTTGAAATATTAAATTCTGCTAATGAAAATACTATATATGCTATACATAGTACTATATATGCTATAGACACCCGTAAAAATATTTTACTTCATTACAAGTTAAAAATGCTTAAGGTTTACGGATGCACTTGTAAACAGTTTCTGTGTATGACGGTGTCTCCAGAAGCGAATATGACTTTTCATACGCCATGTTTACAAGTTTGCAGATATTTTTTCTGTGATTTAGCTAATTTGCAAGTTATGTGATTTCCAGTGTACCAGGGAAAGTATGCAATATAGTTGAATCAGTAATATTGTATACTTACTTGACGCGAGGAGAAATCTTCGCGTCTCCTGCATAGTACTGATGAGAGCCAAAAGCTCGAAACTAGTCTACTATTAGGATTTGCACTGGGTATCACAAAGCTTGTAATGTTTAAATTATACATAGTTGTTATTATTATTATTATTATTATTATTATTATTATTTTATAAATAGTCAAATTAGAAAATAGATGTCATTATATAAAGTTAAAAGAAGTCACTTTTTTAAATAAGCCTTTTTCCAAAAAGACTTGTCATTTCAGTTTTACATGGCAATTTATATTAAATATTTAATATTAATTAAAATACAAAATAAAAAAATCAAATTAAAAGAAATATCTATTGAATTTCAAGTTGACACTAATCAATGACAATTTCTATATATAAATATTAATAATATTATATTATATATAAACGTTTGATTATTAATATTTGAAAAGATGAATTCTAGAACTATTTAGAAAAATTAAATGAACTGTCATCAGGTTTCACAAATTTAATTGTAGATATATTTATACATTCATAAACAAGATTATAATAACTGATAAAATGGGAAAATAAAAATAAATTTCCATCAATATTAATTATCTTTTATGATTTGCATTTGGAAATATAATTCATACAATAGTTTACGCTTCGTTTCGGATCACTAGGTCGTCTCATTTTAAAAATCCATTATTTTCATAAATTTAATCAATGGTTTTGTGTTTTTTGTTTTTAATTTTATATTTCATATTCACTTTTTAATGATGTTTTTATTGGACTTTTTTGTTGTAACGAAAATTGCTAATCAATCATAAAATAAATTGAATACAATTTAGATGTTGTAAAATTTAATTGAAAATTTGAAAAATAATTATTTATGCTTACTGTGGATTTAAATATATTTTTATATAAAACCATCTATTAAATAAGTTATTTTATTAATAAACTAATGGAATGAATGAAATTAAACAAAAATATAATATTTAATTAATATTTAAAAGAAATATTTTATTATCTTATCATTTTAAATATTTAATTAACAAGAAGTAAAAAAGTTAATTTAATTAATCAAATAGATTTAGTTTAATAATAATTCATAAAGACAAACTTATACCATTGAATTTATTAAAAAGAGAGCTTGAAGACTATAAATGAGTAATATATCGATGTTTTTTGATACTCACGAATTTTCGGCACTGCCTTTTTCAAGTGAAAATGCGTGAGTATAAAAAACATCGATATATTACTCATTTATAGTCTTCAACCTTTCTTTTTAATAAATTCAATGGAAAAAATAATCAGTGGTGAAATTGAAAAGTTCTTATAAAACTTATACCAATTACAATATTTTAAAGTTGATAAATTATTAAGGGGACTCTAATTAAGAATCACTTTTAATAGTACCAACAATAATTATCTTAATAATTTTGATTTATTTAAAAATGGTTTTTTCTAAAAAATATATAATTAAATTTAATTACTAACTTGGTTGTCAACTTGAGGGGTAAAAAAATAAAAATAAAAAAATAAAATTGCTTTAAACATAACAAATAAAATTAAAAGAAAAACTTAGTAAGAGGGTTAAAACAAATTTTTAAATATGAAATTGCTTCCTTGATCATTTCTTACATGCCGCAAAAAAGATATTATAAAAATTAGACGAGAAAACTTTAAAAAAAAATTAACTAAAGGAATGAAGGAAATGGAAAGGAAAAAAAGAAAAATTATTCCATTGACAGAAGATTTTGTGAAATGTTACTCTGAATAACCATATATTTCTAACTAAATTGTCTACGAATTTCAGAATGTTGCTTGAGAGATACTATGTACTTCTAAATACATTACGTAAGAATTTGTTAAATGATTTTCTAGCCAGCGATGTATTTCTCTCAAATATTCATAAATATCCTATTAAGTTGCTAAATAATATTCAAATGACTGTTTTTACTAAGAATTTATGAAATTTTATTTTAAATATCAATGCATTTCTAACAAATATACATTGATTACTTTTGACATGTGTTACAGGTTACTTCTAATGACATTGTATTTTAAGCTAATATAATTAAATTGTCTATGATTTTTGTTAAATTTTACTCCCAATGGTCATGCATTTATATAAAATATTTATTAATTGCCTATAACATACAGGAAATGATCATTTTATTTATTTAACATAATATTTTTGTTGACAAATAAAATATTTTGTTCATATTACTTCTGGTTTATATTACTTTGTTAATGAACGCATCTTATAATTGCTTCTTGTCGAAACTATTTGCTAACCCAGCATATCGTTTATTTTAGATAATTATATAAATATGTTTCTCACATGATGGTAAATTTGATACAATTAATTAATTTTCACATAATAATAAAATTCCATTTTCATTTTAAATTCTTTATTAAAAAGCATATTATTTCAAGTCATATTCTTTCTTAACAAATCTTGTAATGCTAGTAAGATGTTTAATTTATTTTGACTACGGTTGATATAAGATAAAGGATATTGAGATAGAAAATCAAATGTGAATTAAAGAACATCAATAAAATATATCAGGTTTCATGTTTATTATTAAAATTATTATTATTATTATTATTATTATTATTATTATTATTATTATTATTATTATTATTATTATTATTATTATTATTATTATTATTATTATTATTATTATTATTATTATTATTATTATTATTATTATTATTAATGATATTATGATTAAATAAATTAAATTAATTAAAATTTTAAAACTAATTAAGAATTAATTTTAAAATTTCAAGGAAATTAACGAAGTTCTAATTAGTTAAAATAAACAATAAAAAATATTTTAAAATAAATAAACATTATATTCTACTGGAGTATAAAAAGGCTATGATTATAATATATCTAGTTAATTTCCAATTACTGTTATCTTGACAATTATAGTTTCTAGGGAAATGATGGAAAGAAAATATATTAAAGTACTTCCAGTAATACTGACGTAGAAATGTGTTTGATAAACTATTTACAATGAAACCATTGATGTTTGTAATTATAATAATAATAATAATAATAATAATAATAATAATAATAATAATAATATTGTTATTATATTAATAATAATTAATAATTAATAATAATTTAGGTGCAATTTTTAGATGCAATTTTCAGAACATTCTATTAGATGCAAATATTTATTTAAGGAAATCTTAACTGAACTTGTATTCAAACTGTTTTTACTATTTCACCATTACATAATCCAGCGTTTCCCAAACTTTTTTGACCGCGGCCCGGTACGAGATTTTAAAATTTTTCTGCGACCCGGTACCTGGTGGCGACCCACACTTATTGGTCCAAACGCAATTATTAATACAGCGCTATTATTCACAATTTGAATCCTGGAACATGCAACAAAACTTTGAATTATTCATCAAAAATCGAGTTCATTGTATTCTGAATTGATAGAACTTGTCAACGCAAATTAAAATAGTTTTCATGCACTCTTTCATTTAAAATCTTTAAAATATGATTTGACATTATTTAACTAGTCTTCATCAGAAACTTTAACTAAAAAGAAATGTCCAAGGTCAGTGGGAATTAAAATAGGAGATTCAAACAATGAATGTGGATCCAATCGTAACAAGAATATCAGAATAATACAAGCATTAAAGAAAGATCAGATGCCAATGAATCGGTTCATTCTGTTTTCAATAGACTTCATACTAATAGAGATTTTGAGAGTTTACCCATTTATCATATGTGACTTGAACATGGCAATACTTACATATGCACAGGACATAATACTACAGAATAATAACATCTATATTATAGAAATATTTAAAATAATTAATGATTATTTCATAATATAGATGCAAATTTTTATGTGCGTTGACAATATGCAATGTTAGGATAGAGCATTGGAAATATTTACCAATTATGTAATCGTAGACTTAACAGAGACTATCCGCACCAAAATCAAGAACACAGAGGAAAAAATTGAACAATCTTTGGAATGGATAAATATAAAAAATGACAGTTTTTCACTCAGAGCTTGACAAGGCAGAAGTAATCAGCAAAGAATGAACAAATGAGACTTTATTTTATCTCGATAAACCAAAAAGTAAAGGATAAACCTATGAGTAATCCGAAGTGAAATACCAAGGATACTTTGTGAAATTTTTTAGTATTATGCTGAATTTGAATTATAATCTATTTTGCTTATAAAACAACATCAATAACATACAAAAAGGACCATGAGACAAAAGCAGTAAATGAATGGGACACCGCTGGAACAAAGACATATCCCCCCCGGTCGAAAATTTAAAAAATTTTTTTTTAGAATAAAGACAATGAGTCATCCGATGACTCATCAAAAAAACAGGGCACCGCTGGAACAAAGACAATGACTCATAGTTAAATATTGATATTTCCAAAAATAATGTCTTTGTGCCAGCGGTGCCCTACTTGTGGTCATGCAACAAGTTAGTTTTCCGATCATCCGAATTTATTAAACGATAGCTCATTTTAAGGCCCAGTGCAAGATCTATCTACTGATATATAAATACTATTTTTATCATTATGACTTGAAAAGATATTAACGCGCGCGCGGAAGATGGTATATAATAATATAAATAAATATACACAAATATTTTGATTTCTTCTTTCACTACACTGTTTGCTTCAAATAGATCAAAACGTAATAAGTATTCTGTTTCCATAACTTCATTTTTCAACTTATTGCAACCCAATCGTTTGGCATCTTCAATAGTTTCGAATGTTATTGTAAATGATTTAAAATCACAACTGATATTTAATCCATCCTTGTAAAACATATAGCAATGCGGATCTAATATTTGATTTGGAATATGATATGTTTTATCAAAATTACTGATAACAAAGATACCGCTACATGTTTTCACAATATTCCTTTTGAAATCAATTTTACATTGACTATAAAATGGGAATGTGTTGTACACGAATGTAAAATCTTGCAGTGCAACTTCCCAGTCACCATTTAAAGAAATAGGAATCTGGAGATTGACCATAAATTTGCTGGCTTGATTGTCTGGATGAATTAATGGGCAACTATTGCTTGGTAAAATAGTATAAAAATTCACTTTACTAGGTCTTTTGCTGATATCCATGACGGGTTTTGATAACCATGCCATTTGACATAGTATTGTTTATCCTTACCGACCGTTTTAGTTTTCAATATTTTTTGAATTCTAAATACTTTTGGGGGAGGAATGACTTCTAATTCCTGCTAATAAAATTTCCATTGTACAATATTAGTATCATTGTCTTTGATGACATACATTATCGGATTCTGTTTAGTATTTATTTTTGAAATTATAAAGACTTAATCACTCCAATTTCTATCGAAATTTCTAATAAATGGTGATGCACTAATTTTACTAATTCTAACATGGTCACCGACTTTATATTTAGGTTTTGCAATTTTTTATAGATTTTTTAGAAGTCAATGATGTTTTTGATGTAATATCAACCGGTCTCAATCCATTCAGTCCTCGATGGGATGAATGATTATAACTTGTAACATTTACCCATTTTTTATTACCTTGATGTACGAACAATTTCTTTAATCTATCTCTCAATGTTCAATTAAATCTTTCAACATGGCCAGCTTTGTATTGAGAATGCACCGAATAGTGATTTATTTTTAGTTTATCGAGGATAACTTTGCTATTGTAGAATTCTTTATTTAAAATAATAATAATAATAATAATAATAATAATAATAATAATAATAATAATAATAATAATAATAATAATAATAATAATAATAATAATAATAATAATAGTAATAATAATAATACTTAAATCTGTTTGCAAGTTATTAGGATGTCCATCTTTAAATAAAATATTAATAGCTTTGGACATTTCATCTGCAGATTTTGCCTTGATTGGTATTGCTCGGGCAAACCTGCTGAATACATTAATACATGTTAAAATATATTTATTTCCATTGTTAATTTTCGAATACGGTATCATCTCCATCAAAAATCGTCAATACTGAATGTTTTATATGCTCTTGTTGGAAATCGTTTCCGCATCGGTTTGTTCACACTGTATGCGAGCTGATCTGATAACCACTTCTGGGTTTCTGTTTTCGAATTCGGAACTCTTTTCTTTAATTTTGCCACTCCACCGAAACCAGCTTCATCTTCTGGGTTCGTCCAAATCTTCTCCATTACAGTAAGAAGATTTTAAATTAAATTTAATGTCGGGTAATGAAGGATTAGCACCCATTGTTTATGATTGATTTCCTACAATTCCACCTAATAATGATAATGCCAGAGGTATCAGTGTACCAATAAATCCACCTTGTTGTTTATATATAATACTCATTTGCTTTCGATTTTTATTATTTACTAATGATAACAAAGGTTTCCTATGTTTGCTCAATAAATGCTTTTTGAATTTACTGATTTTAATCTTGCCTCTGACTACTTTAAGTATAATATTGAGTAAATCATCGACAACAAAATTTGGGAATGATTGCAATATATTCATTCTTTTCATACTCGGGGCCTTTAACAATGCATTAAAAAATGGAAATCTGCGATAATTTTTAACTACTTTTTTACTGGTTTTTCAAGTTTTACGTTTACCGGTTTTATGTTTAGGTTTAGGATTTTTTGAAATAAGATTCATAGCAGAGAAATTTTCAGAAACAAGTTTTTTAGATGGTGTATAAACTAGTTGTTGGTGGAACTTTTGGAACTTTAATACTCTTTTTAATACTTTTTCTTAATTTCCTAATATTTGTCACCCTTGCTTTTAAAAACATTATTATTCATAAAGGTTTTCAACTATGTTTATAAACTATGGCACCTTTTGGGTTGAAAATATCTGTTTTTACTCGTAAATCATCGGGACATTGTTGCTTGAAATCAAGAAATATATATCCATGAGGTATTTTTGTAGCATCTTGAAATGCGCCGATAAGAAAATTACGATTGTTAGGGTATGCTTGACGTGTAAGAAAATTAATCACAGTTGCATCTCTAAGGTTCTTGAAAATAACTAAATATTGTACATTTAAATTACGTGTTCGATGTGCACCACCTTGATGAAATAGATTTTGTGTTATGAAAATTACTGTTACACCGACATGTCTACTGATTTTTGTGAATAAATTATTAATATCTTTTTCTTTATTAGCTTCTTGGTACAAATCATCGATAATGATGACATCGCCGTTCTTTAACCGACTGGACCAGTTTTTATCAAATTCCTTTACTATTTTCATGTTTTTTAATTTACAGAAACTTGATTGCGTCAATCCACGTTCTTCATCAGCAACTCGATGCCAATAAATCCTGTTGAATTTTGTTTGGAATAAATTTGATTTTAGTAATGTGCAAACAAATAATATTTTTTCCACTACCACTCGGAACAACGATTTGGTATACTGCATCATTTCTTAATTCCATTTCAAATTTTATAAATGTATGTATTTGTTTATATTCGATGATTTAATGAACTCGTACTAAAATTGTATATAAAGAGTAATTTTCATAAATGATTTAATAATGTTAGAAAATATAAATTATCGAGGAAATTTTGATGTATCGAATATGAGGTTCCCACCAGGAAAACCCCAGCAAATTATCGATAGAAGCGGAAAATACCCGATAATATTTTTCAAGACTGGTAAATGTAGAATCATGGGATGTAAAAAACCCTTGGATATTAATAAATTACAATATAGAATAAATAATATTAAAATCCAATCAATTACCGTTACTATGGATATGGGACATAGTATCAATCTATATAACATGTCGAGAAAATGTGATTGTATGTTTGAACCGGAATTGTTTCCGGCACTAGGACTATTAAAATATAACCCTATATCTATCAATGTGTTTGCTAGTGGAAAGGTTGTCATGCTGGGGTTGAGAAATTTGGAGGATAGAGAATTTGTTAACAATGTTAGGGATGAGATATTTTCATTGGTCAACTTTTAATTGGTTAATTTCTAATTGGTTTTATGTTTGTTTTAAACAAACTTTTTTTTGTTTAGATGTCATTTTAAAAAATGTATAAAAATTCAAGCGCCGCTCGTTTGATGAAAGAAATCGATAATAATGGTAAATTTTAAATTTATTATTTTCATTTTTATAGTCTTTATTTTCAGATAAATATTCCGAAGTCATGTTAAATCGACTCAAGTATTTTTACCCCCAACTAAATGAAATTCTCAATGACCGTGAACATGAGATTATTCCAGATCTCGTATTTTATGCAACCCAAATCAGGATATTAGAAGTGTTCCATCAATTCCTGTGGACATTAAGATAGATAGACGGCAGAAAGATATGGAACCCGAATACCAATGCATCATCGAATGCTCTTGCTGTGCCGATCGTTATCGGCGATATGTTGAGTGGGAATTAGTGAAAACTCTCAGAAGGTTTCAATATTCTCGAGTTGTAGATCTCGGGTGATTGTATTAATAAATGTTTTTATTGTAATTTTATTGTTTTTTCTTTTATATATTTCAAATAATAGTAATATAAATAGTAATAATAAAACATTAATAATAATAAAAATAGTTATAATAAAACATTAATAATATGACACATTAATGCAACATCAATGCATTTTGAATGAAATTTAAACAAAGACATGCTATAATCTGATTGGTTGATATGTATGAGTCAAAGGTATAAAAACCCTGTAACATTTCATTTTAATCATTATTCACGATGAGAAAGAAATTTTCAAGCACTGAAAACCCTAAAGAAGAACTTGTACAACCGGTTCAAATGTTCCACAACTACAAAATGTATTTTTGAAAGAAGAGATCAATATGAAATTGGTTGCACCGGTAAAGCTAATTCCAACTCAATTTCAATTCTTATCCGGCACGCTTTCAATGATAGATGTTAAAACTATTGATGATGTTTTCAAACGGATAGATTCAAATCTAGCATGTAATCAACATGCATGGTTCAACAACAGATATGCAAGATTTTATGATGCTTTTGACGAAATCAGTTTCAAAGAAAATGAAAATTGGTATATAACAATTGCAATCCAGGGATATAAAGTTGATAATAATGATGTGTATTCTCCTATTTGGAAAATTATGTCTGCTAGACTTTCACAACTATTTTAATGTTATATTTAATGTATTTAATAAATGTATTAGTCATATTTGTTTTTCTCTTTATTAACAAAGAAATTGCAACATTAATGCAAATGACATTTAAATTTAACAAAAGAATCTATAAAAAACTTATAATATAGTTTTAAAGTGATAAAAATGACTGCAGAAAGGTTAACATGATTATTAATTTCGAATTATTTATTATTTAGAATTTGTAATCAATTTTTGTTGGAAAAATTAGCAGAAATAGCTGGTGTAAAAATTGAGGATATATTATCAGTTGCAAATGCATTAAATATCGGCTGGGTAGTTGAGATTCAAGATTCAGGATTTGATGATCAGGAAGAAGCTGATACTCAAGAAACCGATACCAAAGAAATTGATGAGGAAATCTATGAACCTATAGATGAACCTAAAGATAAGGAAAATATTACGAATGAGTACAACGAATGTGTAGATCATGTCGTCGAAAATGTAATGAAATGTGAAGATGATGATTGCGAATGTGTTAATAAATTTTACAATTGAATTATTTTCATTTAAATATACTATTAAAAAAAATAACATTAATTTTTATTCATATATCTACAAAAAATATACATTATAACAACTCCCAGTAACTCGAGTCCAGTTGCAAGTTTTAAATAGTTTTTCATTTTTCTTTTGATTTCATCAG